>CAUYLG010007954.1:0-142283 GCA_963573385.1 Cacajao melanocephalus | reverse complement strand
ATACAGATACAGATAGAGATAATTGAGCCCAGGAGTTCGAGGCCAACCTGGGCAACATGGTAAGACTCCATCTCGCCACAAAATTTAAAACTTAGCTGGATGTAGTGGTACAGGCCTGTAGTCCTGGTACTTGGGGGGCTGAGGTGGGGAATTGCTTGAGCCTGGAAAGGCTTGAACTCCTGGGCTCAAGCCATCCACCTGCCTCAGCCCCTCAAAGAGCTGGGGTTACCGGCATAAGCCACCGCACCTGGCCTCTCTCCTTGTCCTTCTAAACCCAGCTGAAATGCCAGTCCTCTGTGGTGCCTTTGTCATTCCTGCTGAGATCATCTAGCACTTGAACTCATTCTCTCAGAGCAGTGGTTTCTAACCACACTTCAGCAGCAGCAACAGCAGCACCTGGGAACTTGCTGGAAACACAAACTCTCAGACCCTACTCAAGACTTTCTGAATCAGTCGCTCTGGGGTTGGAGCCCATTCATTTAAGTTTTATATTTATTTATTTTTTTGAGATGGAGTTTCACTCTTGTCGCCCTGGCTGGAGTGCAGTGATGCCATCTCAGCTCACTGCAGCCTCCCTGGTTCAAGTGATTTTCCTGCTTAATCCTTCTGAGTAGCTGGGATTACAGGTGCCTGCCTGTATTTTTTTGTATTTTTAGGAGAGACAGGGTTTCACCATGTTGGCCAGGCTGGTCTTGAATTCCTGACCTCAGGTGATCCTTCCACCTCGGCCTCCCAAAGTGCTGGGATTATAGGTGTGAGCCACTGTGCCCAGCCTATTTTTTTTTTTTTTTTTTTTTTTTGAGACAGAGTCTAGCTCTGTTTCTTAGGCTGGAGTGCACGGGTGTGATCATGGCTCGCTGCAGTCTCCACTTCCTGGGCCCAAGCAATCCTCCCATCTCAGCCTCCCAGGTAGCTGGCACTACAGGCGTGCACCACCATGCCCAGCTAATTTTTGTATTTTTTGTAGAGATGGGGTTTTGCCGTGTTGCCCAGGCTGGTCTCGAACTGGGTTCAAGTGATCCTTCTGCCTTGGCCTCCCAAAGTGCTGGCATTAGAGGCGTAAACCACCGCGCCCAGGCCACTTGGGTTTTAATAAGCCCTCCAGGTGATTCTGATGTACCTGAAGTCTAAAAACCTCTTTAAAGCATTCATCACAGTGTTTTGGGACTCTGTATCTGTTTTCAGCCTAAGAATCAAATATTTTTGAGGACAAGAAGTGTGTCTTATTTTATCTTTTTAATCAAAGTGCCAGGCACAGTACCCTATACTTGGTTAACCTCCAGTCAAGGTTCATAGTTGAAACAAAGCAATTTGAAGTTGAAAGGTGTATTAGTCAGGGTTCTCTAGAGGGACTGGACTAACAGGATAGATGTATATATGAAAGGGAGTTTATTAAGGAGAACTGACTCACACAATCACCAGGTGAAGTCCCACAACAGGCTGTCTGCAGGCTGAGGAACAAGGAAGCCAGTAATGGCTCGGTCTGAGTCCCAAAACCTCAAAAGCAGAGAAGATGACAGGGCTCTCGGGCCTTCAGTGGGGTAAGTCCACTGGTGTAAATCCAGGAGTCCAAAAGCTGAAGAACTTGGAATCTGATGTTCCAGGGCGGAAGCATCCAGCACGGGAGAAAGATGAAGGGCGGAAGACTCAGCCAGTCAGCTCCTTCCCTTCCTCTGCTGGCTTTTTCTAGCCAAGCTGGCAGCCGATTGGATGATGCCCGCCCACACTGTGGGTGGGTCTTCCTGAGGGCAGGTCTTTCCCAGTACACCGGCTCAAAAGTTAATCTCATCTGGCAACACCTAGAAACCCCAGATACACCCAGAAAAAATACTTTTCATCCTTCAATCCAATGAAGTTGACACTTAATATTAACCATCACAGATGCCATGATGAGTTCCTTTTCATTTTCCTGTCCTTGAGTACTTACCCTTGAGATCAAATCTAGTTCTCAGAGATGATACAATGAAACACAGAAGAAATAAAACAGAAAATGCCATCAACTCTCAGGTAGTAGGGAAGGACGGGAAAAGGAGAGTCACAGAAAGCTCCTAATCATAGTTTTTATTTATTTTACTGTATTTATTTATTTATTTTGAGATGGAGTTTCACTCTGTCATCCAGGCTGGAGTGCAGTGGTGAGATCTTGGCTCCCTGCAACTCCGCCTCCCAGGTTCAAGCGAGTCTCCTGCCTTAGCCTCCTGAGGAGCTGGGACTATAGGCATGCAGTCACCACACCCAGCTAATTTTTGTATTTTTAGTAGAGATGGGGTTTCACCATGTTGGTCAGGCTGGTCTTGAACTCCTGACATCAAGTGATCTGCCCGCTTTGGCTTCCCAAGTGCTGCAATTATAGGCATGAGCCAACGTGCCTGGCCCTAATCGTAGTTTTTAAAAATTATTAAAACGTAGCACCAAAATAATCTGAATACAGTGTACGTTCATTTCTAGGGCTGCTATATGAAAGCACCACAAGCCGGGTGGCCTGAAACAACATGACCTTATTCTGTCACAGTCTGGAGGCTGGAAGTACAAAATCAATGTCGGCAGGGCCATGCTGTCTCCAAAGCGGCTCTTGGGCAGAACCTGTTTGGTGTCTTTCTTTCAGTTTCTGGAATTTCTGGCAATCCTTGGTGTTCCATGAGTTGCATCCATGTCACTCCAATCTCTGCCTCTGTTGTCATATGGTGTTCTCTCTGGGAGCCTGCCTGTGTCTCCTCCTTTGCTTATCAGGTAACTGGACATATTGGGTTTAGAGTCCACCATACTCAGCATCTTAACTTGGTTACACCCGTAATGACCCTATTTTCAAATAAGATCACATTCATAGATGCTAGCTTAGGAGTTGAACATATCTTTTTGGGGGGAACACTGTTTATCTCACAACATATATGTAAATTTTTTTTTTTAAGACAGAGTCTCGCTCTGTCACTAGACGCCAGTCTAGAGTGCAGTGGCGTGATCTCGGCTCACTGCAACCTCCGCCTCCCGGGTTCAAGCAATTCTCCTGCCTCAGCTTCTCAAGTAGCTGGGACTACAGGAGCACACCGCCATGCCCAACTAATTTTTGTATTTTAGTAGAGACAGGGTTTCACCATGTTGGCCAGGATGGTCTGGATCTCTTGACCTTGTGATCCGCCTGCCTCGGCCTCCCAAAGTGCTGGGATTACAGGCATGAGCCACTGTGCCCGGCCATATATAAAATTTGTAGGTAAAATTACATCCTATGTTTAGGGACACATTTTACCATTCTCCAGAAGTCATTCAGAACTCTAAGAATGATAAAAATATAATAATTTAGGGACTTAAAACATTGATGCTATCTGAAAGATCTGATAAGATTACTACTATTAATGTCTGCTTTAGCTGAACCTTAATGAATATTGAGACTACGCCTTCATGACTTCAGTGACTGAGCAAATTGTCCTCACTTCTCAATTGTCAGCATTAGAAGCGATTCGATGCAGCACCAGGTCTGGGTTTGGCTAATTGGCCAGACTCCTTCTCTGTGAGCCCCTAGGCCTTGGTTTGAAATGACTCAATGGTTGAAAGATATCTCAAAGTTTCTGATATGGTTTGGAATTGTGTCCCTGCCCAAATCTTCTGTCGAACTTTAATCCCCAGTGTTGGAGGTGGGGCCTGGTGGGAGGTGACTGGATCTTGGGAGTGGATCCTTCATGAATGGCTTAGAACCATCCCTTTGTGCTGTTCTCGTGATAGACTTCTCATAAGATCTGGCTGTTGAAACGTGTGTGGCACCTCTCCCTCCCTTCCTCCTGTGCTGAACACATGAAGTGCCTCACTTCCCCCTCACCTTCTGCCATGATTGTAAGTTTCCTGAGGTCTCAGAGGCCGAGCAGATGCCGGCATCATGCTTCCTGTATAGCTGGTGGAACCGTGAGCCAATTACAACTCTTACCCAGTCAGGTGCTTTTTTGTAGCAATGTGAGAACAGTTTAATATAGTTTCCTTCCCTTTTGAGAGCAAGGAAGGAAAGTTTTGCCCATTTTCTTCTGGTTAGCACATACGCTACGCTCCCAGGGATCCCTCATGGCCTCAAAGATAGTCAGCTGACAACGAGATTGTCAACATATTTTTAACAATTTACTTTTAGTCCACTTAAATAATTTTACCAAGGAGTAAACTAAACAGTTTGCCTTTTCCATGTCACAAACCAAGTTTGTTTTTGGTTGACACTCATTAAGGTAAATACTTTCTATATTATCTCACTTAATCCTCACAACAACTCTGAAGTGGGTATCGGTATTAGCTCCAATTTATGGATAGGAAACTGAGACACTGAGAAGCAATTTGCCAAAGATCACTCAGCTAGTGAGTGGTGGAGCCAGGATTTGAACACAGGCCACAGGATTCTTGATTCTTGACCTAATCATTTAACTTTTCTGCCCTTTTTTCCATTTCCAAGGGTAACAAAAGAGTTTAGTATGGTCCTATCTGTAAATAAACAACTCACATTGATTTTAAAGATTCCTAGGATCCATAAAACCAAATGCTATATCTCAACCAGCTCACAATCTGTGTATTATATAACAGAGTTTTATACTTGTTATCTATAAGTTTGATATATTAATTATTGATTACTGACAAAATCATGCATAAAGGGTATGGACATTAAAAAAAAAACATGTATTTGAGACCAGGTGTGGAGGCTCCTGCCTGTAATCCCAGCACTTTGGGAGGCCAAGGTGGGCAGATAACCTGAAGTCAGGAGTTTGAGACCAGCCTAGGCAACATGGTAAATCCCTGACTCTACTGAAAATACAAAAATTAGCCAGGTGTGGTGGCACGTGCCTGTACTTCCAGCTACTTGGGAGGCTGAGGCAGAAGAATTGCTTGAACTTGGTAGGCAGAGGTTGCAGCGAGCCGAGATAGTGCCACTGCACTCCAGCCTGAGTGACAGAGTGAGACTCCCTCTCAAAACAAACAAACAAACAAACAAACCATGTGTTTGGTCTCTACCTCTGGCTCCTGGCACAGAGCTCCTAAATTGCTTGAAATTTCCCAGGTGATAGGAGCATCTTTTGTTCTAATGAAGTGACTCTGGATGCACTCCTGGATGGGGGCTGGTCATGGGCAAGACCAGGCCAAGATTATAAGCTTCAAACTTTCAGCGCCCCACTCCCCAGGGGAAGGGGAGCAGGGATAGGGATTGTGTCAATAATTGATCATGCCTACATGATGAAGCCTCCATACAAATCCCTAAAAGACAGGGTTCAGAGAGCTTCCGTGTTGATGAACACATTCATGTGCCACACCCCAACTCCACAGAGATAGAAGCTCCTGCTTGGAACCCTTCCAGAACTCACACTATTTATCTCATCACTTGGATATTCATTTGTATCATTTGTAGTATCCTGTATAATAATCCAGTAAACATGTTTTCCTGATATCTGCAAGCTGTTTTAGCAAATGATCGAATCTTAGGGGTTGTAGGAACCTCCGATTTACAGTTGAATGTTGACAACCTGGACTTGCAATTGGCATCTGAAGTGACGACAGTCTGTGGGATTGAGCCCTTAATTTGTGGGATCGAGCCCTTAATTTGTGGGATCTAATGCTAGCTCCAGATAGACAGTGTCAGAAGTGAAGTGTTCTAGAAGTCTTGAGTGTTTTGAGTGTACATATAGAACCCTGTATAAGGGTTATCTGAAAAGCTCCAAGTTCTAGAACTCTTACCAGAATCAGAACAGCCTTTGAAAGCCATGACAGCCATCTGTAGAAAATAAAGTGTTCCAGGATCTAAATGAGTGGTGAGGGCCTCCCTATAAACACCAAAAAGTTCCCAGTCTGGAGGAGCAGTTACATTTCACAGCTGCAGTTGAGCTCCCAGCCAAGTGGCACAGGTCTCCACGGCCTTTGCGAGTCCAATCATGTTTTCACAGGGCTCTGGATGGAAATTACCTCCAAAACCTAAGCTGTGTACTTTTCCTTGCCAATTACATTAAAAATCAAACCAAAGACTAGTCAGCTTCTTCTCTCAACAAAACGCATTTAATATCTCATTAGCTTTGGAAAGTTTCACAGCAAATTGGCATAAATGGACACTCTGGAAAGAGCATATTGTCTGTCTAAATAGCTACTAACACTCTTTTTCCTTTTTTTTTTTTTTCTGACAGTGCACCCTGCATAGCAGCTTTATAAAAAGAGGGCACACAGCAATCTTCACTTGCTTTTCTGCATCTCACACAAATAGGCCTGTCAGGCCACTGCATTTCCTTCCACTGCTCTCCTGTCTTCAGATAATACTGTGGAAATTAACCTGAAATATTATGAAGACCCTTTTGCTCCTTTAATTCCAGGTAAAGGAGTTATGGCTCATTGTACTTATTCATTCCAGACCCGTGGCTCCACTTCACAGTTGTTCGGTGAACAGTAATTGCTCAGCAATAACTCTTGTATACACAGACATCACAAAATAAAACTTAGAGTGAGATCTCAATATCAGAGATTCCTTCAAATCTAGGAGCCTCCATCCAGCAGTACACCTCAAAAAAATATATTAAAAGTCAGACTCGGCCAGGCACGGTGGCTCACACCTGTAATCCCAGCACTTTGGGAGCCCCAGGTGGGCAGATCACTTGAGATCAGAAGTTCAAGACCAACCTGGCCAACATGGTGAAACCCTGTCTCTACTAAAAATACAAAAATCAGCCAGGTGTGGTGGCGGGCACCTATAATCCCAGCTACTCAGGAAGCTGTGGCAGGAGAATCACTTGAACTAGGGAGGCGGAGGCTGCAGTGAGCCAGGACCATGCCACTGCACTCCAGCCTGGGCAACTGAGCGAGACTGTCTCAAAAAAAAAAAAAGTCAAACTCTTCTCCAAAGAATAGCAAAATGAAAAGTAAGGCATTCCAAGTTAGAACTATACTAGAGAAAAACCTGCTGAGGTATCAGTGGATAAGGTTTTTACTCTCCTGTTGGTCAATACAGAAGAATCATAAGGTATTTTTGAGAACAACTGGGAGAAATCACATCACCAAGTAAGGCGGTATCCACACCATCTTTATTCAATTTCATAAGTATCTCTCAGAGTTTAACATGTGTAGATCATCATGCCTGTTCTAAAATTCTTAAGGGAAAAGACACACGAATGTTCTTAGTCACCATTTCAGCAAACTGTAACTCTTAGAAAGCAGCAGGAGTAGTGGATGGGAAAGCAGCTATAAGGAATTTCTGGGTGAAGCATGTTGCTAACAGTTGTAAAACTGGTTGAAGATGCCATCTTTTATGATACCCAATGTCTATTAGGTTTAAAGTTCACAAGGTAAATTTCTACTTAAATTTAGAGCCAGGAAAAATTTTGTCTCCCAAAATAATCTTGTATGCTTCCTTTTCAGTGATAAAAGAAACTGTATTTGCAACATAAAGTTAAACATAATATAGAAGTACAATGATAAGTTACACCTTGTATCTGGCAATACCCATTTTCTGTTCATTTTACTTAATTTGTTTTCTGATTGTTTTTATATCCTATTTCCATGTAGTTTAATATTATAAGCCATTTCATAGAGTCCCACATTTAAAAAATAACAGATTGAGCCGGGTGCTGTTGCTCACACCTGTAATCCCAGCTCTTAGGGAGGCAGAGACAGGAGGATAGCTTGAGCCCAGGAGTTCGAGACATGCCTGGGCAATATAGCGAGACCCCATTCTACACAAAAAGGAAAAAACAAAAAGACAAAAAAAAAAAAACTGGAACAATGATTTATCACTACACATCTATTGGCAAAAACAAAACAAAAAAACAAACAAAAACAAACAAATAAAACTGACAATACCAATTGCTGGCAAGGATATAGAGCAACAGGAACTTTCATCCATTACTAGTGGAAATGCAACATAGTACAGCCACTTTCAAGGATAGTTTAGCAGTTTCTTAGAAAGCTAAACAGAGGCTTATCATACAACACAGCAGTTGTGCTTCTAGGTATTTACCTGATTTGAAAACTGATGCCCACACAAAAACTTGCATATGAATGTTTATAGATGCTCTATTCATATTCTCCAAGCATTGGAAGCAACCAATATGTCCTTCAATAGGTGAAGAATAAACAAATGTGGTATATCCATGCAATGGAATATTATTCAGTAATAAAGAAATGAGCTCTGAAGCCACAAAAAGTCATGGATGAATCTGACATTCATATTACTAAATGAAAGAAGCCAGTCTGAAAAGGCTTCATTGTGTATCATTCCAATGATAATACAAAACTATAGAGACAGTACAAAATCAGTGGTTGCCAGTGGGCAGGGGATGTGTGAAGGTCTGACTGCGTGAAGCACAGGGGATTTTTAGGGCAGTGAAACTACTTTGTATGATACTGTAGTGGTTGATACATGACACTATGCATTTGTCAAAATCCGCAAGACTTTACGACACAAAGAATGAAGCTTGGCCAGGTGCTATAGCTCATGCCTGTAATCCCAGCCCTTTGGGAGGCCAAGGTGGGAAGATTGCTTGAGCCCAGGAGTTTTGAGGCTGCAGTAAACTATGATCACACTACTGCACCCAGCCTGGGCAGCAGAGTGAGACCCTGTTTCTAAAAAAGGAAGGGGGGGGAGGAATGAAAATTAATGTATGCTGTGGACTCAAAAATATAATTTAGGAGGTTGGGAAATACAAGGATGGAAAGTAGAATATGACAAATCGAACTAAGTATATTACAAATACAAGAAAAACCTCACGGACAGCATTGGAGGGAAAAGTACTGACCCAAGTAGCTTTGCTTTTGTTGTTTTGTTTTGGTTTTGAGAGAGTCTTGCTTTGTCACCCAGGCTAAAGTGCAGTGACATGATCTCAGCTCAGTGCAACCTCTACTTCCTGCATTAAAGGAATTCTGCCTCAGCCTCCCAAGTTGCTGGGATTACGGGCACCCGCCCCAACACCTGGCTAATTTTTGTATTTTTAGTAGAGACGGGGTTTTGCCATCTTGGCCAGGCTGGTCTCGAACTCCTGACCTCAAGTGATCTGCCTGCCTCAGCCTCCCAAAGTACTGGAATTACCAGTGTGAGCCACCATGCTCAGCCCCAAGTAGCTTTGGAAATGAGTGGAATCTACAACACTAAAGGCAAAGGCAACTACATAGCACTGTGCTCTAGTTAATAAAGTTGTTTCAGTAGAGGCAGGGATTAACAATTCTGATACTGCAATACATATGTACGGGAATGGAACAATTAAATAAATGGATGGTAGAAACCAGGTTTCTCACTGTTGAAAGTTAGAATAATCTGCATGGTAATGGATTAGAATTGGAGCCATAGGTATGAATTCTTGTTTAGCTTAACATAGATACAGATAGTTACATAAAGAAATATCTAGAGATATACACAGTATACACACATTTTCTTGCCCTGTCAGAGCAGGCTATGATATTACAGTTCCAACAAGCACATTAGCAGCCAGATCTTGGTTTCTAATACCATTTCCCCAATCAAAAACCAACCAACCAACCAACCAACCAGGGATCCTTAGAGAAATGGCTGATTCTAGGACTGGGGCATGAAATATATAAGATAAACCTAGAGCATCTTGTTTTGCCAGGACATAAGGAACTGCTGAAACAGAAACAGCTACACAAAGATGGGGCATGTCGAAGGGACACAGGACCCAAATGAGACGGCTCCCAGTGGCCAATGCTGGAACAACTGAAGCAATAAGATAAAGTAATAATGGATTATAACCCAAAATACAAAATAAATACCTATAAATCTATGCTATTTAAATGAATGACTGAACAAATAAATAAAGGACAATTCTCCGGTGTGGAAGAATTCCAAATATTTTATGTAAATACTCTGCCGTCTAGGTACCGCGCTTACCTCCCTATCACTGAGTGTGAGCCGCACAAAGTGACTACCTTCAAAAAGCACAGCTTGGAAAGGGAGAAAAAAGTAACTCTGCAGTGGAGAAACCCAACAAACATTACCTCCAGCCAGGCATCACAATGACAAGTGATAAGCCTTGATATGATGTGATAAAAATGGCACTTTGTCTCTGTGGTCTTTATCTCAAAGCCACATAAGCCCAGTCTAGTCATGAGAAAAACATCACACAAATCCTAATTGAGGCACGCTCTCCAGAACACCTGACCAATATTCTTCAAAATTGTCAACATTATCAAAAACAAGGAAAGCCTGGGAAACTCTCGCAGCCACGAGGATCATAAAGAGACAAACTCATTAAGTGGTAACGGGTAATGTAATGAGATCCTGGGACAGAAAAAAGGCATTAGGTAAAAATGAAAGAGATCAGAAATAAAGTACGAACTTTACTTAATAATAATAATGTATCCATATTGATTCATTAATGGTGACAAATGCACCTTTCTTATGTAAGACGTTAAGAGAGAAGACTGGTGCGGGTGTATGGGAACTCTGTTTAGCGTCACAAAACTTTTGCAAATCTAAAACTGTTTTAAAATAGAAAGTTCACTTGGTTCAATGACTCACACCTGTAATCCCAACAGTTTGCGAGGCCGAGGTGGAAGGATGGCTTGAGTCCAGGAATTTGGCACCAGCCTGAGCAACACAGCGAGACCCCCATCTCTACAAAAAGTTAAAAAAAAAAAAAAATTAGCTACTCTGGAATCTGAGGTGGGAGGATTGCTTAAGCCCAGGAGGCCAAGGCTGTAGTGAGCCATAACTGTATCACTGCACTGCAGCCTGGGTGACAGAGTGAGACCCTCTCAGAGAGAGAGAGAGAAATGAAAAAGAAAAAGAAAGCCAGAAAAGAAACAGGAAAAGAAGAAAAAAGAAAGAAAAAAAATGTTGGGCACGGCAGCGGCTCATACCTGTAATCCCAGCACTTTGGGAGGCCGAGACCCGTGGATGGCTTTGAGCCAGGAGGTTAGGACCAGCTGATGGCAAAACCCATCTCTATCAAAAATACAAAAATAGCTGGGAGTGGTGTTGCAGCCCATAGTCCCAGCTACTCTGGAGGCTGAGGCAGGAGGATGGCTTCAGCCTGGGAAGTGGAGGCTGTAGTGAGCCCTGATTGTGCCACTGCACTCCAGCAGGGGTAACAGAGTGAGGCCTTGTCTCAAAAGCCAACAAACAAAAAGACACACATGAAAGATAGAAAGAGAGAGAGAAAGAAAGAAAAGAAAGAAAGAAGAAAGAGAAAGGAAGGAAGGAAGGAAAAAGAGAAAGAAAAGAAAGAAGAAAGGAGAAAGGAGAAAAAAGGAAGGAAAGAAGGAAGGAGGAAAAGAAAGAAAGAGAAAGGAGGCAAGAAGGAAAAAGAGAGAGAGGGTTCACTTAGGAACTCACACCCACACATGCACCCTCAGGCTAGTGCTCACAGGCGCCCTCGCGAGCCTCAGGCCCATGCGGATGGCCGGGAACCCCAGCGGCTGTCTGGGGCAGAGTTCGCCACCCTTGCTCCGGACCCAGCCGCGAGGTGCGGTTCTGACCCGGCCGGTGTCAAACGTGACTGTCACTCACTTCCTCTCCCAAGGGCAAGGCTGCACAGCAGGGAATTGCCATAATTCAGCCTGAGGGAGTGGAGGAGACTTGGAGGAAGGAGTCTCGTCCCGATGCCGCCGGTGCGGTGCCCGCGCTCGGCTCTCCTGCCGCCTTGCGGGACCGGCACGGCCTCCCCGGGTAGCGCTGCGAGCTCGGACCTTCGCCGGGAGAAGCCTCGTGGCTGCAGGACACGCTGCCTCCAGGCTTCGGCTTCCGCACGAGAAGCCAGACCCGCCACGCGACAGGTGCACTCAGTCCCTTCGTTAAAGAAAAGTCCGCGCTGGCTAAGGGAAAGAAACTCACCTGCGGGTCGAGACCGCTGAGGAGGAGGAGCTGTCAGGGCCCCCGGGCCAAGGCTATTCGTTCAAAACCCAGGAAGAGGGGGAGAGGTGCGCTGGCCACTATGTGAACACATTAGCCACGCGGGACATGTGGCCCGTTAAATTGGCGTTAATCCAAATTAAATATAATTTAAAATGGACTTCCTCAGCCGCACTGGGCCCATTTTAAGCTCTCAGCAGCCCTTGCCATCATTGTGGAAAGTGCCACTGGGCGGCACCGCTAAGGACAAGGAGATACTGGGACAATTGGCGAAATTTGAATGCAAATCCTGTATACGTTTATGTGTTGAAACCATTGTATCCATGTTGCTTCCTTTTTTTTTCTTTTTCTCTTTCTTCTTCTTTTTTTCTTTTTTTTTTTTTTTTTTGAGACAGGGCCCTTGCTCTGTTGCCCAGGCTGGAGTGCAGTGGCGACACTCACGGCAGCCTTGACCTCCTGGCTGCAAGTGATCCTCCCACCTCAGCCTCCCAAGTAGCTGGGACCACAGGCATGCTCCATCACGCCCGGATAATTTTTTCATTTTTCTGTAGAGACGGCTCTTGCTATTTTGCCCAAGCTAGTCCCGAACTCCTGGGCTCAAGTGATCCTCCAGCCTCAGCCTCCCAAAGTGCTGCGTTACAGGCGTGAGCCAACGCCCAGCCATGTTTTCTGATTTTGATCCCTGTCCTGTAGTTACATAAAATAATGTCTTTGTTCTCATGAAGTATACATGGAAATATTGAGGGGTAAATGGAACATGATGTCTGCAACTTAATCTCAAATAGTTGGGGAAAAAATGTAGATACATAGAATGATAAAGCAAATGCGGCAAATTATTAAGGACTGGTGAGTCTGGGTGCTTATTCTTGCAAATTTTCTGTATATTTAAATTTTTTTTTTAAATGTGAGGATTAAAAAAGGAAAAAATGAAGAAACAAAAAACTCCAGAGAAGCTAAGTTAAAGAGTTGACTTTAATGAAACACTAAGAATGTATCCCAAGTGGCAGCCCTCACTCTCGGTAGGGACTTCTCATCTCACAGCATACGTCCATGGGTTTAATTGCCCACATAATTATCCCCACCCGTACCCCTTTGGAATTCTCACTGCCCTCATGGAGCCTTCTTACACGCTCGCAGGGCAAAGGCTCCCAAATTCCAGGACACTCCATTCTTTGTTTTCAGGACCCAACTCTAGACCCCAGCCCCTGAACTTCAGTGATCAGTGTTTCACTCGGAAGAGAATCGTCAGAGCAGTGTATGTGTTCCCAGCTGCAGCCCAGATAGTTTTCACACATTGAGTAAAACTGGGTGGTGCACCTGAGGGGCGTTCTTGGCGCTAAGATGCCTCTACCTACCCATCTACGGATCACTGCTCTAAGAATTTAAAAAACTGATTTGTGCTTAAAGGTGATGGTAGACATGGATTTAGTTCCTTTTTTCTTTTCTTTTCTTTTTTTTTTTTTTTGAGTCAGAGTCTCACTCTGTCACCCAGGCTAGAGTGCAATGGCGTGATCAGTTCACTGCAACCTCCACCTCCCAGGTTCAAGCAATTCTCCTGCCTCAACCTCCCGAATAGCTGGGACTACAGCTAAATTTTGTATTTTTAGTAGAGACACGGTTTCGCCACGTTGGTCAGGCTGGTCTGGAACTCTTGACCTAGTGATCCGCCCACCTAGGCTTCCCTAAGTGCTGGGATTACAGGCATGAGCCACTGTACCCAGCCGGATTTAATTTCAGTGCAGTTTTTGTTGTTATTGTTTTGCTTGTTCTCCCACAACACTTTTCTCTTTCCTGGACTTCTACAAAAGGGCACAAATCTTGCTACTGTCACCTTTATTACAACCCCCACAGATCCCTGCCTTCAGACACAGAGAGTTGTCTGTCCACACTTCCTGGCAATGGGCGTGGAGGAGAAAGAAGCAGTGGTCCCAGAAACCCCTCAGCTGATTTTCTATATACCTCTGTTGTTATGAGAACACCTCATTCTTACTCACCTTTATTAAGCAGCAGGGCATTGGATGGTCAGAGAACCTGCAAGATGTTGTAATTAAATTCAGCAAACGTTTCTTGGGAGTGTACTTTTGGGCCCAGGCACTCTGCCAGGTGCTGCTGATACAAACATCATCAATAAGATCCTGCCCTTGAGGAGTTCCCAGGCAGCGAAAAACAAAGAATAGGATAAATGGTGTTTTTATGAGTGCCACGGTAATATTGGGCATGGAGCTGGAGAAGGGCCTCATCTGCGGGAGGCAAACCCCACCTTCTTCACTGCAACAGGCTCTCTCCGAATATAATGTCTGATGTCGTCAATCCAGCACCTTTTGTTGTACACTCCTTCTCAACTTTCATCTCATGTGTAATGAGCATCCATTGTACTCTCAAGGTCCCAGCTTTGCTGTAGCTCCCAACTAAAAGGCAGTTTCAATTCACACCAACTGGAGTCCAAAATAAAGGATCTAAGATGGGAATGTGACGGCCCCTCTTTGCGTAGATAGAAATTGTTTATTGCTCCAGCTTTCTTCTCTTTTGTGAGAGCTCCACGCTTCTTTTCAAAATGATTCCCATCCTTTGCAGAGTTGTCTATTAGCTCCTCCCAAAAGCCAGGCTCAGGTTTTGAAGTTTATGGATAATTCCGCATTTCTTCCCTGTGGATATAAGAGGTACTTAGAGTCGGGCATGGTGGTGTGTGCCTGTAGCCTCAGCTACTCGGGAGGATAGCTTGAACCCAGGAGTTCAAGGCTGCAGTGAGCTATGATCATGTCTGTTAATAACCAGTGCATTCCAGTCCAAGTAACATATTTTTTAGAGATCCTGTCTCTAAAAAAATAAAATAAAATTTAAAATTTAAAGAAGCACTTTGGCATCAGATGAAATACTCAAGGTAGGATATGTGCATTTCCCCCGCTGGCTCTGCCAGCAAGAGCTTAATTGTACAAGGAAGTGACTGTGACTTCAGGCGCACATCCCATTAAATCCAAACTAAATGTATTCCAAGCTTAATGGACCCCTTAGCAGAATTTTCAAAAATGCCCTTGGACATGCCAACACCTACCACTTGATAAGAGGGGAAGTCAGAAAAGAAAGAGACAGGCATCTTAACCTACTGCAGAAAAAAATCTTACTTTTGTAAACTGGGCAAAAACATATGATCCTGTGACTATTCATTGGGCCCCTCTATGGCCTCCAAGGGCAAACAAGGGCCTCTGAAGCTCAGTTTCGGTAGCTGGCTGGTAAATCCATCTCTGTTTACATCAAAATGCTTTGAATGAGTCACTCTCATAAAATCAGTGACTCCTACTAAGCATTTCCTCAGAGGGCCTTTGATTTCAGAAGCTCTCTCTGGAGAAGGCATTCCTGTGATCCTTCCTTTTCTCCGGGACATATTAATGAATTCACTTGGAGCCAAGTGGAACGCCAAAGCTCTTTTAAGTCCACGGGGTTCAGACTAGGTTGACCAGCTATCTGGGTTTGCCCAGTGTGTCTAGCTTTATCTCAGGAAGTCCCAGATTCCAGGAAATCCCCTCAGTGCCAGGAAGAATGAGGTGGTTGGTGACCTACCTTGAGCTCTCAGAGGAGGTGTAGATTTAACGAGCACAGACTTTGCGATTGCATGTCGACCTGCCTTCCCAGCACTGCCTTGACCATCTTAACCTTGCAAGCAGCGGAAAGCAGCTCTGAATCACACTGGAGCAGGAAAGGGATTTATCGCACACTCCTCCTCAAACTTGTATCTCATGTGTAATGAGCATCCATTGTATTCTCAAGGTCCCAGCTTTGCTGTAGCTCCCAACTCAGGAAGTACACGTGGAAGCCTAAGTATTGAAGTAATAGTGTAGCCTAAGTGTTGAAAGGATAGTTTTCTCTTTCTGCTTCTTTCTCTCCCACCGTGAGCATCAAAGCCCTGGGCAGGAGCATCTGGTTTGCCATACGGAGACACATGTCAACAAACTCATGTTTGGGGCAGGAATGAAGCAAGAATCTGCCTTCTTTTTGACTTTCATGATGAGTAGTGGACCCCACCAATCCCCAAACATACACAGTGGGTGTCTTAGTCCATTCAGGCTGCTATAACAAAATACCTTCAACTGGATAATTTATAAACAACGGAAATTTATCACTCACAGTTCTGGAGGTTAGGAAGTCCAAGATCAAGAGCTGGCAGACTCCGTGTCTGGTGAGGGCCTGTTTCTCATAGACAGCAATGAATTACTGCACCCTCACATGGCAGAAGGGGCAAAAAGCCTCCCTCAAGCCCTTAAACCATCCAAGATGGGGGCGACCTCATGACCTAATCACCTCCCCAAATCCCCATCTCCTTTTTATTTAGTTTCCACATACAGCAGTGACAAAGTCCCCATCTCTTAACATCATCACCTTGGGAATTAGGTTTAAATATATGAATTTTGGAGGGACACAAATATTCAGGCCATAGCAGTGAGGAATTCCCCAAATTTAGGAATAAGGTTCAGATGACTGCCATGCAAAGAAGCCACAAAGTAAAATAATAAGAGTTTATGTTGTACAGTCATGTATCACATAACGACATTTCAGTCAGTGATGGAGAACAAATACAACAGTGGTCCCATAAGCATGTAATGGAGGTGGAAAATGGCTATTGCCTAATGATGTTGCAGATGACTTAATTGTGTTGTAGTTACATGTTTGTGGTGACGTTGATGTAAACAAACCTACTGCACCACCAGTCATATAAAAGAACAGCACATACAATTATGCACAATGCATAAAAAAAACAAAAAAGAAAACAATACATAATACTTGATAATAATAAACAACTAGGTTGCTGGTTTACATATTTACTATACTATACTTTTTATCATTATTTTAGCCTGTACTCAGTAACCCTGTTGCCATTCTTAAGGATACAGCTATTTCTGAGGGTACGGACATCCCTAAGGTTAGAGCTGGGCTCCGTCATTCTTTTTTTTTTTTTTTTTTTTTTAGATAGAGTCTCGCTATGTCGCCCAGGTTGGAATGCAGTATTGCAATTTCGGCTCACTGCCACCTCTGCCTCCCGGGTTCAAACAATTCTCCTGCCTCCGCCTCCTGAGTAGCTGGGACTACAGGTGTGTGGCACCACACCCAGCAAATTTTATTTGTATTTTTAGTAGAGATGTGGTTTCACTGTGTTAGCCAGGATGGTCTCAATCTCCTGAACTCGTGAACCACCTGCTTCAGCCTCCCAAAGTGCTGGAATTACAAGCATGATCCACCATGCCTGACTGGCTCTGTCATTCTTATACTTTGTTCCAAGAAGCAATGCTCAAAATATTTAACATCAAAAATGGCACAGATCACCCAATCAGAAGGGACACTGACTATAAAAAGCTACAGTCATGTGCCACATAACGCTTTGATCAATGACGGACTGCATGTATGACAGTGGTCTCCATATATAAGATTATCATGGAGCTGAAAAGTTCCTATCATCTAGTGACACATAGCTGTTGTAATGCTATAGCTATTGTAACATCATAGCACAACGCATTATTCACGTGTTTGTGGTAATGCTGGTGTAAAGAGACCTACTGGGCTGCCAGTCAACTGAAAATCTAGCTCATATAATTATGAACAGCGTGTAACACTTGGTAATAAATGACTATGTTGCTGGTTTATTTACCATACCATATTCGTTATCATTATTTTGGAGAGTACTCCTTCTACTTAGAAATAAGTTAACTGTAAAGCAGCCTCAGGCAAGCCCTTCAGGAGGTATTCCAGAAGAAGACATTGTTATCACAGGCGTTTTCAACTCCATGCATATTATTGCCCCTGAAAACCTTTTAGTGGGACAAGATGTGGAGGTGGGAGACGGTGATATTGATCATCTTGACTCTGCTTAGGCCTAGGATAGTGTGTGTGTTTAGGTCTTGGTTTCTAACAAAGAAGTTTTAAAAGTTAAAAAAAATTGAATAGAAAAAAGCTTATAAAGATATAAAAATATTTTTGCACAACTGTATAATGTGTTTATGTTTTAAGCTGTTATTACAAAACAGTCAAAAAGTTACGATTTTTAAAAAAGTTTTAAAGTTAAAAAATTATATTAAGCTGGCTAGGTGTGGCGGCTCACACCTGTAATCCCAGTACATTGGGAGGCTGAGGTGGACAGTTCACATGAGGTCATGAATTCAAGACCAGCCTGGCCAACATGGTGAAACCCCATCTCTACGAAAAATACAAAAAAAAAAAAAAAAAAAAAAAAAGGAAAATTAGGTGGGCATCTGTAATCCCAACTAATCAGGGGTCTGGGACAGGAGAATCGCTTGAACCCAGGAAGCAGAGATTGCAGTGAGCCAAGATAGTGCCACTGTGCTCCAGCCTGGGCGACAAAATGAGACTTTGTATGAAAAAGAAAAAAATTATAATGTTACGGTTAAATTATTGTATAAGAAAGAAAAACATTTTTACATGAATTTAGTGTAGCCTAGGTGTACAGTAAAGTCTACAATAGTGTAATGTCCTAGGCCTTCACATTCACTCACCGCTCACTCCCTGACTCATCTGGAGACCTTCGAGTCCTTCAAGTTCTATTCACAGTAAGTGCTCTATCCAAGTCTACCATTTTAAATCTTTTACACTGTATTTTTCCTGTACCTTCTCTATCTCTAGACACACAAATACCATTGTGTAATAATTGCCTGCAGTGCTCAGTACACTAACATGCTGTACAGGTTTATAACCTAGGAGCAATAGGCTATGTACCATACAGCCCAGGTGTGTAGGAGGCTATGCCATCTAGGTTTATGTAAGCGCACTGTGATGTTCGTACAATAACAAAATCGCCTAACAGTGCATTTATCAGAATGTATCCCCCTCAATAAGCAACACATGATTGTCCATGAATCAAGCATCAACAACGGCGGGGCAGAGGATAGGAGGCAAGCTACATGTGTCAAGGCAGCTTTATGGAAGACTAACACCTGCCATGTAACTTCAGGAGGGAATGTGGAGGATCCTGGGCTCCACAGGATGTTTGAACGCAGGAGGACAGCCAGCATGGAAGGCTGATAGGAGAAGCACTGTCAAGATCACTGGTTTTCAACCCTACCTGCATCAGAATACCCTGGGGAATTAAAAAACTTCTGGGTCCCACTCCTAGAGATTCTGATTGAAATGGAGTGCCACCTAGACATTAGGATTTCTATAAGTGTCCCAAGTGATTTTAACATACAACAGGGTTTAAGAACCACTGGTGGCTGGGCACAGTGGCTCACGCCTGTAATCCCTGCACTTTGGGAGGCCGAGAAAAGAGGATCACTTGAGGTCAGGATTTCGAGATCAGCCTGGCCAACATGGTGAAAACTCATCTCTACGAAAAATACAAAAAATTAACCTGGTGTCTGTAATCCTAGCCACTCAGGAGGCTGAGACAGGAGAATCGCTTGAACTCAGGAGGCAGAGGTTGCGGTGAGCCGAGATATCACCACTGCACTCCAGCCTAGGTGACAGAGCGAGACTCCGTCTCAAAAAAAAACACAAAAAACCACTGCTTTAGGTACGACCAGCTCAACCTTTGTTCCTCACGCCCTGAAATTCCAAAGACTTCCATGAGATTTCTTCTCTGACTCTGTCTTGGACAGCAGTGGGGATATGGGGTTGGACACATTCTCCTCACCATCACCTCCTCCTCTGGCCTTCTCCTACATAGCACATGCTGTCTCTCTTCAAACCTCATCAGCCTAGCCACTTTGTCGAATATCTTCAACCCCAATCCTGCCAAAGAAAAAATCAGTTCCTATAGGACATGTGTGGGTTTGTTAGGCTAAGGATCTGGGAATGTGGGTGAAGCAGGGCAGGTGCTTACAGAGCAACAATGCAAACGACCTCCAAGGGAAATTCTATCGTCAATGGCTAAGACAATAAAATGTCTCCTCAATATATGTTTTATGTATATAATAACTTTTTGTTGATCTGACAGTTCTGCAGGTATATCTCTTAACTAGATTCAATCTCCTTGAGGGCAGAAACTGTGCCCTGTTAATGTCAGTGTTCCTCTAGTTCTTAGCCTATAGCTGGTGCTCAAAAAGTGATGCGGAATAACTGAATTCTGCTCTTAAATCTCAGGATTTAAGAATAGAAGTGTGTGAGAGGAGCTGTGCTTTTGAAATTATTCTTCAGAGGTAGAGAAACTTTTTTTTTTTTTTTTTTTTGAGACAGAGTCTTGCTCTGTCGCCCAAGTTGGAGTGCAGTGGCACTATCTCAGCTCACTACAGCCTCCACCTTCTCGGGTTCAAGTGATTCTCCTGTCTCAGCGTCCCGAGTAGATGGGATTGCAGGCATGTGCCACCATGTCAGGCTAATTTTGTATTTTTAGTAGAGACAGGATTTCTCCGTGTTGGTCAGGCTGGTCTCGAACTCCCGGACTCAGGTGATACACCTGCCTTGGCCTCCCAAAGTGCTGGAATTACAGATGGAGCCACTGTGCCTGGTGAGAAACTTTTCAAAGGCAAAAGCAGAAAGAGCAAGGTTCCTGAGAGTGGAAAGCCTACAAGCACAGCTTAGGATCAGTCACAGCCTGCACTGTCCAATATGGCGACCACATGTAGCTCCTGAACACTTGAAATGAGGATAGTCTGAATTGAAATGTGCTGTAGGAGTGAAATACACACCAGATTTTGAAGAATTAGGGTGAAAAAAAACAATGTAAGACTTTTTATTATTGATTATATGTTGAAATGATATTTTAGGTATATTGGGTTGTATAGGATATATTGTTAAAATGAATGTTACCTGTTTCTGTTTACTCTTTAATGTGGTTACTAGAAAGTTTCAAAGCACATATATGTTTCTTGGTGCAGTGGCTTATATATCTGCCTGTAATCCCAACACTTTGGGAGGCTGAGGGGGTTGGATTGCTTGAGCACAAGAGTTTGAGACTAGCCTGGGCAACATGGAGAGACCCCATCTCTACTAAAAAAAAATACAAAAAATTAGCCAGGCGTTGTGGTGCACTTCTGTAGTCCCAGCTACTCAGGAGGCTGATGTGGCAGCCAGGTTTCAGAGCCACTGCTGCATAGAGGACATTCAAACATTGTTGGATAGTTGGACTATGTGACTTTTTGAATCTCTTCCAGTGTTGAAATTCTGTTATATCATATTGGCTAAAGCTTGCCAACCAAATTATGGTGAGCGAACTTGACAAGATTAATCATTTCCTTATTTGGCCTGTTTAGTACTTAATGGGGGGGCCAGGGGTAGAGTTGTTTGGCTAAAACAGCAAAATTGCGGGTTGCTCACATTAGTTGAGATGCATTAGATTTTAATTCTTTTTTTTTTTTTTTTTTTTTTTTTACCTTTGGTAAGCCAGGCATTCAGGGCAAGGGGCAAGGTAAAAGAAGAAATATTTTCTCATCTTTTCTTGCTAATAGAAATGTCAAATTTTAGCACCCATTGCCAGGAACCATGGAGTTCCCTGCTCTTTTATGAAAGCAATTAGGAACTTTGGGTTGGTCTGCTATAGATGAGGATAGCAAAGGGCTGCAGAACTTGGCCTGTGGAATGAGACCATGTTAACAGTTTCCCAGGAAGTGGCTTTTACAAGCTTTATTCATAGCACACCATTGGCTAAAAGAAACAAGTGCGCAGCCCCAGCAAGTTGAGGTATTGTTGAGAACACAGGTGGGGCACAGACGGAGTTGGAAAATGCAACGAGAGGAAAACCAAGAGCAGCAAACTGAGAACGAGAAAAGGGGTCATTTACCACTGAAAAGACACCCGTGGCCCTCAGTCCAAATAGAAAGGAATCCTTGAGGACTGACTTTGGGGTCATAGAACGTCTAAATCACCAGATCCAGGTGCCGAATGCTCTTGATCAGAGTGAGGACAGCACAAAAAGAAAAACAGGATCCCCTCTCCAAAAAGCAAATGAGATTGGCACTTCTTTGCCCAGAAGAATGGAGAAACGTTCATCATTTTGCTGCCCTTTTTTTTTTTTTTTTGAGACAAAGTTTCGCTCTTACTGCCCAGGCTGGAGTGCCATGGCGCAATCTCTGCTCACCATAGCCTCCACCTCCCGGATTCAAGCAATTTTCCTGCCTCAGCCTCCTGAGTAGCTGGGATTACGGGCATGAACCATCACACCTGGCTAATTTTCTACTTTTAGTAGAGAAAGGGTTTCTCCATGTTGGTCAGGCTGGTCCTGAACTCCCGACCTCAGGTGATCCACCCGCCTTGACCTCCCAAAGTGCTGGGATTATAGGTGTGAGCCACCACACCCGGCATTTTGCTGCCTTTTTTATGGAAAGATAGCCTGAAGGACAAGTACTGGACTCAAAAAATTAGCTAAGGAGGCCAACAAGAAGCTAGGTAAAAAGAAAATGTGGTAATAAATGTCTTAACTCGATTAAGTTTGAGCCAATAGCTGCTCAGTCAGGAAAAGCCATAAACGTGGAGGAGGCAGTTATTGGCTTCAGGTTCTCTATTTCTCCCCGAAGGGCATTTATTTTGTTCTTTGCTTCACTCGGCTATTAAACATGGTCTTTTGAGAACAATATCTGGATTTAAGACACGTGGAATCTATTTTTTTCCCCTAGAACTTCAATCAAGTCATTCGTCTCCACTCTTTCTAGCTTATCATATTCCTGGTACAGCTATAACAACTGTTTTATTGTTTCTTATGGGATAATCCGATTCCAGTCCTCACAGCTGCTTCCTGTTCTACATTCGGGTTATCTCCTCCTCTGTAACTGAGAGGGCTTCTGTCATTTCAGATTTGTGCCTGTGGTTTGTGTGCCTCGGCAAGCCACTGTCATGTGGACACAGCTCAGAAAAGTGTATATATCTGGAAAGAATGGGGAACAGCTTGTCTATGCTCTCCGTAATAAATGCTCCCGAATATTCCCATACTAGGATTTCTACTGGGAATTCAGAGAAAGCCACTGTGGTCTGACTTTTGTTTTTGTTTAAGGAAGTGGTTTTCAAAGTGAGGTCTCTGGTGGCTGTGAGCTAATTCAAACATGCAACTCCTTTACCGACTTCCATTTTCATGTACCACTCAGGTCTTCTTACTAGGAATTTATAAATTTAAAATTAGTACCATACTGGAGGATGCACAGAATTTTATTTCATCCTCTCCTTAGAGGTCCAGCTGTGAAAACACTTGGCATCACAACTTTGACTTTTTTTTTTTTTTCCTAATAAACAGATTTCATGACCTGGTATACATAGTTGTTAACCACAGCTATAGCTAAATAAAACATGTACATGTAAACAATCTCTCCTTGTTACTACCTAGTTGCTCTTCCATTGGAAGGTTGAAATGGGTGGACCGTTACAGTCTTTTCTCTCAACAGAATGGTCTGGAACCATAAAAGTTTGTGAGGCACTAGTCTAAAACAATGGGATGGAGGAGAAATGGAACAAGTTTTTGGAGTCGGACCAACCTGGGGTTAAGCCTCCATGCACCGATTTCAGTCGGCAGGTTGAAATCCAGCCTGGACTCTGTCAGTTAAGCCTCTGTAGAGCTGTGTCTCCCCTGGGAGTGAGGGGAAGAAGTAGGAACAGACTTTGTAATCGAATGTACTTGAAGATGTGTAGAGCAGCTGCAGCCCTGAAAATATACCTTAGAGCAGTGTGAAAGGTATAAGCATTTGGGAAAATGCTTATTGTCTCTGTAGCACAGTCTGCTTGTCTGAAATCGCAGGCTAATAACTCCTGCTTTGCAGGACTGTCTTATTAGATGATGTATGTAAACTGCCTGGAGCACTGTGACAGATGTCAGCAAACGTGAGCTCTGTGGAAGGTCACCATCTAGTTCCAGCCCTGAACTCAAATGAGCCGGGGTGAAGTGACTTCTCCTAGACAAGGATCATCAGTATCCCAGATGAGATATTCTGTCTAGCCAAACATTCTTTAATTTTTGTGGCAGAGAGGTCAAGGTCTTTGGGGATAGACAGACTTAAGTGTCATTCCCAACTCTGCTACCCACTCATGATGTGACTTTGAGCAAGCTATTGAATTCCTCTGGGTCTCCTGTTTTCTCATCTGTAAAATGGGAACAAAATAAAACTTATTTCGAAGCACAGAAGATGAAAAGAGTTAACACAACAAGCCAAGATTACACTTGGGACAGTTTTAGGTGCTTGACACACTCGAGCTCTTTTCTCTCATACCCCCAACCCTTTCTAATCTGGTTCTTGGTTTTATTTAATGTTTACTAAACCCCATCCAAAGAGAAGTGCAGTCCGCACCTTCCACAGACCTCTTTCCTGAAACCAAAAAATTACTTACAGCTTTCTGTGCATATTTTGATTGAAACAAATAACCACTTCATAGATTTACTACATCCCTGCAGCTGTGTAGGTAAACCAAATAGAAAAGGTAGAAAAAAGATTCAATTGATAGGACTGAATAAAGAGCACAGAGGCCGGGCACTGTGGCTCATGCCTGTAATCCCAGCACTTTGGGAGGCTGAGGCAGGCAATTCACAAGATCAGGGAGTTCAGACCAGCCCAGCCAACAAGATAAAACCCCGTCTCTACTAAAAATACAAAAATTAGCTGGGCATGGTGGCATGAGCCTGTAATCCCAACTACTCAGGAGGTTGAGGCAGGAGAATTGCATGAACCAGGAACCGGGAGGTGGAGGTTGCAGTGAGCTAAGATGATGCCACTGCACTCCAGTCTGGGCTCCAGAGCAATACTCCATCTCAAATTAAAAAAAAAAAAAAAGCACAGAAACCATCCTAGCTATATTTGGGACTTGGGATGTGATAGCAATGGCCCTATAAATTGGTATATTATGACAGCTGTCTATTGAGATGTAAAAAATGCAATCAAATTAGGTCTCTACCTTGCCCGTCATAAGGAAATAAATTCCTCATGGGACCGAAGACCTGTGTAAAACTTAACAATATTTAACCTTAGGGATAGGCAAAGATTTCTTAGACAGGATGCAAAACAAAGCTGAACTCAAAAAGGGATACATCTGAATTCAAAATGAAAACCATCTGGAAGTATATGTAGCAGACATCATAAAAGTGTTAAAAGACTGATGACAGGCTAGGAGATGTTTGCAACAAATAAAACAGATGAAATATTATATTCAATATATACAAAGAACTATACATTATGATTATTTTTTAGAAAAAATTCCATTAGAAAAACAGGACAGAGACAAAGAGGGCAGGCACATCGGAGTAAGTACTGCCAACGTCCCCCGCAGAGCGCGTGCTCAACCTCCCCAGTCATCAGGAAAATGAAGGTTAAAACCCCAAAGAGCTCCCATCAGATTATCAGAAATCAAAAAGTCTGACAAAATGGAGTGCCTGAGAGAATGCAGGGAAACAGAAGCACTTATACAGGAGCTGCTAGCGGGAGGGTCAACTGGTTACCACCACTTTGCAGAGCAATTTGGCTACACATACAGAAGTGGAATCCACGTGTACTCTACAAAATCGCAGCGTCATTTGAAATGTCAGCAAATTGGAAACAACCTGAACTGCCATCAAGATGGGAATAAATATGCCGAAGAATGTTTATCGGGTGAAATACGGGAGTGAACACTGTCTCTATGCACACACATGGCTGACGCTCAGTGCTGAGTGAAAACAGCAACTTACAGAAGGATATACTATAGCTGTAAAGTCATAACCCAGCCACCCCGTGCACTTTATGACACACGTGCATTTACTAGAAGCACAGAACAAAAACCGGAGGGACACGCTAGGTTAGTGACCATGCATGTCTTAGGGAGAGAAGGGAATGAGATCACGTCAGGGACAAAAGAGCCTTTCATTGTATCAGTAATATTCTCTTGCTTCTAATTATTTTTTTCAATAACAAAATGTCAATTTTGTTCATTCTGCATGGTGGGCATGCTGTGATTTTAGTCTGTTGTGTTAATTTTTTTTTTCAAACAAATAGAAAGTATTACTTAAAACTATGGAACTTTGAAAAGGAACAATGAAGATCAAGTTTGAGGCTTGCCTGAGGAACTCAGTTTAGAATGTTTATAGGATTTTAAAATTATTTTTAAAATTGCTTAGGAAAAAAAGACAGGAAAGGGAAGAAGAAAGAGAAGGGAAAGAGAGGTGAAAATCCGAAGTGTGATGAGGTGGAGACTTGCTCTGAAAGGGCTGCTGAACACTAGGAGTGACACCACAGCTGGGGACTCAGACCCTGAGGGGCACCTCTGCTTTGATGCCAAACAGGGGTGCCATCATCCACAACTTCATGTGTTCAATAAACATTTATTTATACCAGGTAGCGGCTGGGCATGGTGGCTCATGCCTGTAATCCCAGTACTTTGGAAGGCCAAGGTGGGCAGATCACCTGAGGTCAGGAGTTCAAGACTAGCCTGGCCAACATGGTGAAATCCCGTCTCTACAGAAAATACAAAAATTAGCCAGGTGTGGTGACACGCACCTGTAGTCCCAGCTACTTGGGAGATGGAGGAATGAGAATCACTTGAACCTGAGAGAAGGAGGTTGTAGTGAGTTGAGATCTCGCAATTGCACTCCAGCCTGGGCAAAAAGAGCGAAACTCCATCTAAAAAAAAAAATTATACCAGGTAGCCAAGAGCTTCACTTCCTCTAGTCCCTCACCAGCTAACGGTGTGGTTTAGTTTCTCTTCTTCCTTCTTTTCCATTTAGTAATTGCATAGAGGCCAAAACTTGTTTTTCTTATGTCTAGAAGTTTGTGACCAGGGTTTTTATAAAAGCTTGTATAAAATTATTCTGTTATTTCTTTTACCTCAGAGTTTTTTTTTTGTTTGTTTCTTTAATGTCATCAATTTATACTTAAGATCTTTTTATGCTGACTTACAGCTAGGCTGGGTGAATTCAATAACGCCCCCAAAATATAACCTCCCTCACCAACACCCGTGTTCCTTGAGTACCTGCTGGGCACCAGCGCTGGGGGTTATAAACGTAAAACACACAGGCAGGCCAACTCATGCATTTTTATTGTTTT
Source organism: Cacajao melanocephalus (assembly GCA_963573385.1). Taxonomy (NCBI): domain Eukaryota; kingdom Metazoa; phylum Chordata; class Mammalia; order Primates; family Pitheciidae; genus Cacajao; species Cacajao melanocephalus. Next base: position 115,556 of record CAUYLG010007954.1, on the reverse strand, counting down.
ATCTCTATTTATATGAGGCTCCTCTCCTTTAAAGCACCCAGAGATCTAATTACATGGTCATAGCCAAAGACCTAAGTATATAATAGATCCAGTAATTTGTTATTAAGTACGTGGATGTGCTAACCATTTGCATAGATTAGAAGCGCCATGGAGGATGAAGTTAAAGGCAGTGAAAACGAACCCAGCAAGGTACAGGCATCTTCAGAAACCACACTTGAGTAATCACAGCCTTAATAAAGTATTTTATGCTTCAATACATTTGTAATTGACCAATGATTTGTTTCTATGGGGCATAATACCAAATAATAAAACCCAAAGACTAGGACCTTTATCACATAATTAAATATCTTTGGTACTATTATAGTTAGTTCAGAGTGGGGTTTATGGTATGGGGGTGATACTTCTTTTAGTTTCTTATAATTTTTTCAGATCATTTCACTCAAGCAATTGAACAGTCCTTATTTTTTCACAATAAAATAAGTGCTATGATTGTATAAACCGTCTCCTGTTCTCAACAGCAGAGTTCCATACATCTAGTAGGCAAAAAATTAAATTTTATTTATCGTTTAAGAAGATGAAACTTTCCTTAAAGGCTGAGTTTTAATTTTACTTAAAAGATGTATTTCATCTTCCATCTTTTTGCTCAGATCTGATGATGTTTTTTTAAGGAAAAAAAACAGGGAAGACTAAGGAAAGAAATATTAAAAATTATTAAGAGAACTTGTTCCTTCCTGGAATCTGTCAACTGATAAAATATATTAGCATTAACTGTTTTGAACCTGCACAGGTGGCCATTTCATCATATAGCTATGGCTTGATTTCTGCAAATGCAAGATGTTGAATTGCTAATTATAATATGTTTAGCTCAGCTCCTAAATCCTGGGCTGGGGAACCTCACAGGGCAGATGAGTTGGGCCTCTTTATGGCTGACAAAAAGAATGCTCCCTCCCAGCCCTCTCTGGGGTGACTTCTCTGCAGAAATGGGCAAATCCTTACCATATGTGAGCGACTTCATAGCTGGCCTGATTACCCTTCCTTTTTATTCTTTGGGAGAGAAGTTTAACAAGGAGACAAGAATTAGAATCAAGTGGTTCCCAGTCTCAGAGGGTCTGGAGCCAGTAGTTTCCTCATGTGCCTGCCTTCCTTCCTTCCTTCCTTCCTTCCTTCCTCCCTCCCTCCCTCCTTCCTTCCGTCTCTCTCTCCTTCCTTCCTTCCCTCCCTCCCTCCTTCTCTCCTTCCTTCCTTTTCCCTCCTTCTTCCTTCTCTTCCTCCCCCTCTCTCTTTCTGTCAGTTCTCTATTCATTATTCCTACTTTAAACTTGGCAGATTGAGAAATGAAGAAGTTAATTGGCTTTGCCTGAGGCCATAGACCCCTGAGGAACAGCTCTTGAGCCCAGAACTCAGGCTGCAAGTCCTCCTCTTTCCACCAGCCCACCCTTCACCTCACCACGTCAGCTTGGCCACAAATGGGTGGTCTCTGGCTGGGTGCTGTGACCACCTGTCCAGAGCTGGGGCTGTCCACCTGCTTTTCAGACCGTGCCTGCCTGAACCTCCCGTTTCTCCCCTTGCTAATGGCCTTAGCATGGGGCGAAGAGTGGACAGCTGTTCCATAGGGGCTCTTTGGCTCACATCTTTCTGCATTTCCCCATCTGGTGGGATAAACAGGCAGTTAACAGTTAGGCAGACCTAGATTTTAATTCCAGAGCTGCTACCTACCAGCTGTGTATCCTTGGGAACCTCTTTGTGTCTCAGGTTTTTCCTTAGCGCAAATAAAGCTGTAATATCTCCTCAGAGTTGTGACAAATAAATAAGTGAGTGGAGGTGTAATGAAAATGCTATCTTGCCAGGCACGGTGGCTCATGCCTGTAATCCCAACACTTTGGGAGGCTGAGGCAGGTGGATCACCTGAGGTCAGGAGCTTGAGACCATCCTGACCAAATGGTGAAACTCTGTCTCTACTGAATAGAAAAAAAAAATAGCTGGGTGTGGTGGTCCATGCCTGTAATCCCAGCTACTTGGGAGGCTGGGGCAAGAGGATTGCTTGAACCTGGAAGGCAGAGGTTGCAGTGAGCCAAGATTGTGGCATTGCACTCCAGCCTCGGCAACAAGAGCAAAACTCTGTCTCAAAAAAAAAAAAAAAAAAAAAAAAAGAAAGAAAAGAAAATGCTATCTTGATATGGGAGTGATTTCACAGGGGTATACACAGGCCAAAACTGACCAAATTTTACATGTAAAGATGTACAGCTTATCTATTTCAAAAATAGCTCAATAAAGTTGAAAAAATAAGATACTGATTTGAAATTGTTTTCATTATTTACCCCTGGAGAGTGTATTTGTCTCTTTTAGTGTTTATCTGTATTTATTTTTCTTTCCTTTTTTTTTTGAGACAGAGTCTCGCTATGTTACCCAAGGTGATCTTAAACCCCTAGCCTCCAGCAATGCTCTTGCCTCAGCCTCCCAAAGTTCTAGGATTACAAGTGTGAACCACCATGCCTGGCCTTATCTGTATTTAAAAGCAATTTCATTCATAAATTGAGGAGTCTGTTTGCCATCTCCACACTCTCTCCTGTTTATTCCCGATTCATGACAGAAAGACAGTTGTCCAGGGCTTTGCAATGAACAGAAAAATCAGATTCAAATCCAAGCTCACAACTTACTAGCTCTTTGGCCTTGGACAATTAATTGAACTTTTCTGAGACACTAACATATTACCTCACCGAACTGTCTACAAGTGTGTGTCAATTCCCTTTAGGCAGCTTGCAACAGAGCAGGTGTTCAAGCCTTTGTTATCTGCCCCAGGTGTACCTACCTTCATGCCACACCATTTGAAACTTCATATTAGGGTTGTTTCTCTGGTTTTGAGATTGGTTGTCTTCCCTGGTTTCCAGGCCTTGTATTAAATGCAAACAAAATTTAAGGGCTTGCCAAAAAACTCAGCAATAAAAAAATAGTATCTTAATCAAATCAAAATTAATATTTAAAAAAATCCCACAATGAACAAGATAACAGACATTTAAATAAAGACAATTCATTCATTCCCATCCCAAATTCCTCTTCAAACCCTTCCCCCAGTTCTGCCAATTCCTACTGAATCCAATTCCTTCATGCCTTGCTCTCAAAGAATTGCTTGAAAGTCCTAAGATACAACTCATGTAGTCCAGGCACATGCTACCACGTGGCTATTTTTTATTTTTGTAGAGATGAGGTCTTCCTATGTTGCCCAGGCTGGTCTTGAACTCCAGGCCTCAAGTGATCCTCATGCTTCAGCCTCCCAAAGTGATAAGATTATAGACATGAGCCACCATGCTCAGCGTATTCTTTCTTAAATGTCCCTTAGCTCACATTTAGTTTAAAGTTTAAAATTAGAAGTGTAAAATTTGTGCTGTCCTATGTCGTTCTGTTTAAAGTTGCAGTTTCCAAAGATCTATTGACAGTGTTAACTGAAGACTTACCGTGTATTGATCTCTAATGAAGACAAGAGGGAGGTCAGCGTTCTCCGGAAGCAGGCCTGGTGGCTTGATTGCCTTTTTCCACATTCCTTTCTGGCTTCTCCCCTCAAAGACAGCACTTGTAACCTCCTTTGCATAACTGAACCTTCAAAAGTTTACAGACCCATAAAAGAAAGCAGCCAACAGGGAACCGAATTAAATGAAGCTGCTTAGGGAAGTCACCGTGAGCTTTGGAGGTGGACGACTTTTGTGGATTAGAAACTGAAACTGAACGTTTGATATTGTAAAGGACAGGCAGGTGCTTCCTTTTTCTTTCTTTTTTTTTTTTTCAAATTTGAACATTTCCATTGCTGGGGGAAAAAGGTCAGTGAGGTTTTCCTTGGCCCTCTTCTTTCTATACATCTTGAAAAATAACCTCTGAAATAGGACTTCTAGTTAAATCCCCATGTACTTATTTTTCCCCATCAAGGGACTGTGCTCTAAAACCTTAATAACAATAAGCAGAATTTCTTTGGATAGAAATAAAAATTCTAGACACACAAGCAGTATCATACAAACACAGGGAAATTTAATCAATGGGAATGTCTTAAAGACTGGTTCTATTGCATGAGGTAGAAATTTTAAGATATTTAAGTTTGGATTTGAATTCCTAATCTTTGGGAAAGTTGCCACATTTAATTTTTAGGTTTTTTTTTTTTTTTTTTTTTTTTTTTTTCAGAGATGAGGTCTCGCTATGTTGCCAAGGCCAGTCTTGAACTTCTGGGCTCAAGTCTTGAACTCTAGCCTCTCAAAGCGCTGGGATTACAGATGCGAGCCACTGCACCAGCCCATATTTATTTTAAAAACAAAATCGGGGCTGGGTGTTGTGGCTCACGCCTGTAATCCCAGCGCTTTGGGGGGCCGAGGCGGTTGGATCATGAAGTCAGGTGTTCAAGACTAGCCTGACCAACAGAGTGAAACCCTGTCTTTATTAAAAACACAAAAAAAATTAGCCAGGCATGGTGACGGGCACCTGTAGTCCCAGCTATTTGAGAGGCTGAGGCAGGAGAATAGCTTGAACCTGGGAGGCAGACGTTGCAGTGAGCTGAGATCAGGCCACTGCACTCCAGCCTGGGCAACGTTGTGAGACTCCATCTCAAAAAAAAAAAAAAAAAAAAAATTAGCATGTCTTTTCTCCAGGAGAGGACCACATGCAGAAACTGCCCTTCCCCTAGTCAGTGGTGCCCCCAGGCTTGTCAATGGCTGTGGAGGGACAGCAGGCAAAATGGCCCCAGCCCGACAGGGAGGATATTGGGAGGACAGACTCAGAATACTCTGGAGAAACGGAAGCTTGCAGAGTGGTCATGTGGAGAAGACAGGCTTCTCTTACTGCCTGGTCCCTGGCCCACCCTACATCAACTCATGAGAAGCACAAAGCGGTCTGTGCATCACTGAAAGGCAATGAGTAACTGGAGGGAATTGCTTCCAAGAGAAAAGTATTTAAACAAGATGCTTTGTATGACTGTACCCGGAGTGCAAAGGAAAAAGGGAAAACATCAAACTCTTCAGCAAGTTTCCCACATGGGTAGAGGCTGCTTTATGGCTTTGCTCTGCTGCCGTGAGTTCACCCTTGTTTTCATCTCTTTACTTGCCCACTGTGCAAAATCTCCACGCTTCCACCTCCTTAGGCGGGAAGGCAAACCTCACCCATCACTTCAGCAGTTGGTCTTGTCTCAACCTGGGCTGGCACAGCACAAGTAACCTTCAGCAATTCTTTCCCCACAGTCTGAATTATTCGGTGTGGAACACTCCAGGGAGGGCCTGGCACCTCAGGTCATACGTGAGTTTTCTCTCTTAAGTAGGTCAATCATGCCTCTTTATTCTTTCTGGATTTCATTGCATGGCTCAGCTGTGAGCAAGATCTACATCATCATCTAAATGTAAATAATACATGTTGACTCAACCAAAAACTCTGATGTAACTCTGTTGGGAAGACAGGAGAGAAAGTTTGCATGTGAGTGATGAGGGCTGGGGTCACCACCGGCACCGGGAGAGGAAGGAGAGGTGAGGCCATGCTCAATCCTCATTTTCTGTGAAAGGAAGAAATTGGATGATATCTAAAACTGAAAAATCAAGAAATAACAGCATCAAAACATTATTGAGAAATTTAAGCAGAAATGGCCAGAAGACTTGCAAAGGGTTGACTCTGGAGATGCAAACACAGGGAAACCATAGCTAGAGACTGCGGTTTTTCATTACTAGCTTTGAAGCACTATTTAAATCTTAGAGCGAAACAAATGTGTGATTTTAAAATAAAATAAAGCAAAAACCAAAGTCACCCCCCGCTTGAAGGTCACCTTTCAGCTACATAAAACCTTGAAGTTACTCTCTTGGGCTACATCAAATTCACAGACAGGATGTGGATCCCGTTTCTCTCTAGAGTGAGTTAAAGGGTAAAGAGGTACGCAGGCTTGGTCACCCTATTGGGTGCTATCTATTACTGATGGCTCATCAGATCACCTTGGGAAGAAAACACAGTCACAAAGATAATTTGTCGCCATTTGTCTTTTAATGATCTGGTATCCGTTCTGCTATGAAGAAGAGTGATTTTGTTTATAACAACACAGAAGTACGAAGTCAGTGCAATGTGAGGAGCTTCCTAGCAAGGAGAGTAGAAAAGAGTAACTCCTCCCTAGAGCGTTTTCGAGGGAAAGCTAGATGGCTGCCCAGCAGGGGGTGCTCTAGGAGGGACTCCTCCCTGTCACGGAGGAGAGACTAGACCAGCTGTCCTCCAAATTCTGTCCGATTCTGAAACTAAGTTGTTCCAGTAAAAGTTATAATCAACAAAAGTCTAATGAAAACTCACAGAAAAGTCTGCTCCCCTTCTTAACTGCACTCTTCCTGCAAGGTATGGGACATTTGTCAATCCTGGTAAGAGGAAATTGGAAGCTATGACCTGGTATATATTTGTTTTACATGCTGTCAACATTACTGCCTACTTTAAAAAATGGAGAAAAAAAACCTGATGTCACCCTGAAAACTGGTATTAAATCTGTCTTTTCTGGCACCCCTGTGATTTGGAAGTCTTCTGATATTCTGGAGGTCCCTGTTATCAGGAAATGGCCCAGCTCTGAACTCAGAGAAAGTGTGAAAAGTCCAATACCAGTTCCTTACCAAGTTAAGCATGTCTGAGCTGTTCTTATAATCTTGAAATACATGAAGCAGCTCTCTCAGTGAACAGCGCATTAATTGCAGGGTGTGGAGCCAACAGTCACACGTTGGTCCCAAGCCCAGATCTGCCGCACAGGCGGTGTGACCTTCTGCGAGCTACTCCGTCTCTCTGGATATCGGCTGCCTCATCTGAAAACGGGCATAACACCCGGAGCAGTTAGGATGCTTTCAGTGTAACAGAAAATCCAACCAAATTAGCTTTAATATAAGGAAACAGATGGGCTCGCATATCTGGGCGTCTACAGATGGTGAGGTCATCAGAGTGGTTGGTCCAGCTTCTCGGTGATGTCCTTAGAGACCCAGGCCCTTTCTGACTCCAAGGCTGCCATCCAGTGTTGGCCTCATTCTAAACAAGGCTCCTCTCAGGGTCACAGGATGCAGCCAGAGCAATCAAGGCTCCTGGCTTCCCCGTTCACATCTAGTGAAGACAGAAACTGCTCTTCCTGTGGCTTTCTCTCTAGTCCAAGCAGACAGGTTCCCAGAAGCCCCAGCAACCTTCCCCAGAATCTCATTAGGCCAGACTGGTTACAAGCTCATTTCTGCACCAATGACTGCCAAGGTAATGAGGTTACTCTGATTGGCTTAGATGAATCAGGACCACCCTGTGGGCCTGGCATCCACGTCCCAAACCCATGGCTGCCACAACAGAGGGGAGTAGAGCAGACAGAGGGAGACAAACCCCAATGCCTGCGAGAACATCCACCACACACGCAAGGTCACTGGGAAGCTTAAACAAGAGGACGCAAGTGAAAGCACCTGACATGGCAGGCAAACAACAAGTCACTTCCTCTCCACTTCTATCTCCAAATACATCGTTTCAGCCCTCAAAAAAATATAGAAATACTTCTCTGGGAAATGAACTGTCTAATTTGTATGCTACATAGCACCAGGCTGAGCTATTAGAAAGCATCCCAGGAGAATGTGATGGAGCACACCAAGACTTGAGCACCCAGAAGCACCAGGAAGCTTCTGTCGGAGGCACCGCGGGACCAGGTTTAACCACCCAAGATAGCATCTGCAGGGGCCTGAAATGCCAAAATCAAGGTCTTCCTCTGGGGCCCACTTGGGCCTCTGTGGTAGGCCATGGTCATGGTGGCTGACTCACTTGATTCTTCCCCAACTTTTTTCTCTCTAAGGTCCCTTCCAGGGATGCCACACGCTCCAGCTATGGTCAGTGAGATCCAAGAGGAGGCTGCTGTGAGGCTCCCTGAGTGTTTTTCTTTTCTTGCTAGAGATGCTTCCGTTCCGCCTTTCTCCTTGCTGACTGCAGGTGTGATGACTGCAGTGATTGTGAGGCCACAATGGCAGGCCCAAGGTGTAGCAGGAACACCAGCCTGAAGCCAGCAGATGCCTACCTCATTCAAACTTATTATAGGAGAAACCAAACCCTTACTGGATGAAGCCATTGTGATGGCCAGGACAATGCACCCCTTAGGTCTTCTGCTGCAGGGAGCGTAATAGATGGCCTTGTTTCCACTCCTCTGGCTTCACCACCACACTGATGCTGAGGCCACGCTTTCTGCAGGCTGCTGCTGATCAGTGACTCAGCACAGCCAATGCAGTTTATTATTCCTGTGAGACACAGGGACCCACCAATGGGCAACACGGCATCAAGGACTCCCATCAGCTTTGGCCAGAATCTCTCGGACCTGCACTGCAATCTAAGACATTCTACTCCATCCTCCTTCCTCAGCACCATGGCCTGAAGGCTCTCTCTGCCTTCTCCGGCCGTTCCTTTTTATCCTTCACCAGCACGTCTCCAATAAATTGCTTGCACATCTAATCCTGTCTCGGCGCTTTCCTCTCATGGGACCCAAATTAATGCAGCCATGGTGGCTTTTTTTTTTTTGGTTACTTGTGATCACAGGTTTTCCTAACTGAGATGGCTCCAGAAGGCCCCCTATTTTAAGAATAGAAATATTTGTGAGAAAGTAAATCATTAGTTGAGATTTTAAAGTGTCAAAAAAAAAAATTCACACTCTTTCCTTCCAGATTCTGATCTAAATATGAAACAGATCTACAAGTCAGTTTAGGGATCAAAACACCAATTTTATTACTGCGAACCTGGACATGAAGCCAAAATGTCTGTCCCATGACTTTCCATTGAATTGATTTTTCCCTTCTAAGCTCACACAGCAGCCAAAGGATGGCAGGCTTCTACAAACTGTCCCCGTCCCTGCTCCCGGTCAGAGCCTTGCAGCCAGTCATCTCCAAGAAAAAGAGCCCAAGGAGAGAGAGAAAACAATGCCCAGGGGAGTGGAGATGTTTTAGAGTTAACCCCACCCTGCAGAGAAATGTGGGCCAGTAAGGCACCTCTTGCCACGCCCCTAATCAGCTGAATCACTCTTTTTCCCCCAGGGTGGATCTGGTGGGAGGTGCAGAGAAAGTAGAAACTTCCAAGGCTTTAGAGAAGTAGAAATTCCTGTTTCAGGAGCAAGCAAGATTGAGGAGGGGACAGAGAGAGGGAGAGGATGCATCCTCCTTCATAATGATATTTGTGCAATAAATAGTTGTTAGATAAAAATGCGGGAGAGGAAACGCTGAAGCAGCCAGCAGTTTAGTGGTGCAGATAAGAAGCGCTCAGAAATGAGGTTGATACCAGACACAGTCATAACTTTATAGCTGTGATACAGACAAAATGCCAGGGCTTTTATCTGGTGTACAGAGCTCACCACTGGCTCCATTCGGTCTTTCCTGTCCTCATTTTCCTGTTGTCCTGGTTTATTCTCCTGTTAATTTCAAATTTCATCTTATCTTTATGTGTTTCTGTGAACCACTGTAAATCCTTCCTGGAACAAACTGTTGGACTGTATAACTAAATATACAAGCAATTCGTGTATATGCATGCATGATATACATGAGGTCTTTAGGGTCAGGCTGTTTTAGTATTTCCCGCTATGTGACCTTCGGCAAGTCTGAGCCTGCGTTTTCTCATCTGTAAAATGGGCATAATAACAAGATTTACCCCAATGTACAGAAGTGGGTCTTCAGAGAGTTAGCCCATGCAATGCCTTGCTTAAGTGCCTAGCACACAGTGAAGCCTCTGCAAATGCTGGTTTGGGTTCCTATTATCACAGGTATGCATACTCTGGTGTCTAACCCCGCCCCAAGGATTCCTGCCTGCAGGGGAGTGAGGCAGATTTCCAGGAAATGGCACGTGAACAACAATTTTTGTCACATCACTGATGGATGTTGGACCAGACTGGCCAGAGGAGAAAAGCCGGTCTTGAGTGAGTGATTGCAGGAAAAGTGGATCAAGGGTATTTTCCAGGAAGGGCAGGAGAATGTGTATTTCCCTGGGGACACCTGAAGAGCAGTTGGAGGGTGGCGGTAGGGAGGGTGTCTGTGGAGATTGTGTGGCTTCGAGAAAGGGTCACTAAAACAGAAGGATTTGGGGGTGAGGCGGGTGGAGGAGAGGGGAGCAGAGACCCTGGAGTGTTCTCCCATGCAGCCTAGTTAAGAGGCCTTGCCACGGTGCCCTGATGAGGTTCAGGTGAGCACAGCCTTCTAGAATCAGCCGCCCCAAGTGGAGCTCAAATACCCAGTGCCAGGAAAGAGACTGCAGCTGCTCTGAGTCTCTAATTTAACCTGAGAACAGGGAGAGAATCCTCTTTAAAATATGCAAAATATCTTGAAAGAAAGACAAACCAGATCGGAGCCATAATTCTGTTGCTAAATCTGTCTGAGATATTATGTACAAAGAACATCAACAACTCGGAGTGTTTGTGAGTTTCTCAAAAGCCCAGAAATCCAGTCAAGGCTCCCCCAGCAAGAGCAACCAGTCCCCTCTCGTTTGATGTGCAAATTATAACGAGATTTTTCATTACACTGAAGTAGGAACGCACAGGCCGCCGTTGCATATCGAAGCATGTCAAGTGAGAAGCAACTGGAGCACACGCGTACACTTACAGCTATTTCGACTGTCTTCCGGAAATAGAAACACCTATAAAAACTCAGTTTAAGATCACAAAACCCCTTTAAAAGCCCTAACTGGGATATTGGAGGCTTCTACCTCTTCTGGATATGGTTAATTATATAACTTCCTCCACTGTAAATCACAAGGAACAAAGTAGAGCTGGTGAATCACACCCTTCACTGTAATGACAAGACATAAATTACCATAAAGACCTTCAATCCCCAAAGTGATGCAATTTGATAGAATGAACTTGTCTCCTTCCCACTTGTTATTCACAAAACTCGAGTCTGGGAAACACTCATTTGACGATGGATATTCAAATGAAAAAAAAAAAAACCAGCCCCAGCCCCTGTACCCACGAAGGTAGGTGGGGCCAGGGTAGCGAGGTCTTCTGATTGTTCAAGAGAAGCTGGAAATCCTAATGCTTTTAAAAGAATAAAACCTGATGTTTAAATAGTGGAGATGAATGACAATTTCTTTGAAAACACAATGGGGTCAACAAGACATACCCGGGGCTGAGTCTGGTTTGTGATCTCTGGAGGATTCTCTTGCCAAAATGGCCCCAGAACCCTGGGGACATGTCACCACGTTCAAACCCACTTCCAGGCACCTTGGATTTGCAGAGGCTGGGTGCATCCTCCTGTCATTTCAGGACTTCCTGCTTCCATGTGGGTTTTGTTCTACTGGACCCTTCAGTCTGAGGCTTTTCTCCTCGGTATTCATCTGCTGGGGCTGCCATAGTGAAATACACGGACTGGGACTGGGTGGCTTCAACAACAGAAGTTTATTTTTCACGGTTCTGGAGGCTGGAAGCCCAAGATGAAGGTGCCGGCAGGGTGGGTTTCCACGGAGACCCCTGTCCTTGGTCTGCAGATGGCCACCCTCTTGCTGTATCTTCCCGTGCTTGTCTCACTCCCCCGATGTCTCTGTGAGTCCTAATCACCTCTTCTTATAAGGACACTGGTCAGATTGGACCAGGGCCCACCCTAATAGCATCATGTTAAACTGATCACCTCCTTAAAGCCCTATCTCCAAACACAGTCATATTCTAATGTATTGTGGATTAAGATTTCAACACACGAATTTCGGGAGGAACAGGATTCAGCCCCTAACACCTTCTACCTCCGTTAGCCCCGCCCCACTCCCCATTCCTCCCCAGAGGTGAGAGGCATGGGAATATGGACATGCCTTACCTGTAGAATTTCCAAAGAACAATGCTTCGGAAGACCTACCACCAGATCACTCCCTCACTAAACTTGGACCACTGGACTGATCTCTCCACAACAGGCTCGGACTCTCAAAAAGCCTCTTGCACCTAACCTACCTTCTCTGCAGGTCTACAGTGACCACATATAAGTGATAAGGCTCCTCTTCTATAACCCCCTCTGCGGTAGGTTGCTGCCAAAGATGGCCACCCACTCCTAGTCAAGGTTGCTCATGCTTGATGAATGTAATCCCAGCACTTGAGGCTGAAGTGAGTCATGATTGTGCCACTGCACTCCAGCCTGGGCAACAGAGGGAGGCTCTGTCTCAAAGGAAAAAAAAAAAGATGGCCACCCACAATCGATCCATTTCTGAGTGAGTACATTACTTCTCCCATCTAGAGGTAGATCCTATTTGTCCTTAACTCCTCTCGAATCTGACTTGACTTTTTTTTTCTTTTTTTCCTTTTGAGTCAGAGTTTTGCTCTTGTCCAGGCTGCAGTGCAATGGCACGATGTCGGCTCACCGCAACCTCCACCTCCCAGGTTCAAGCGATTCTCCTACCTCAGCCTCCTGAGTAGCGGAGATTACAGGCATGTGCCACCATGTCCGGCTAATTTTTTATTTCTAGTAGAGATGGGGTTTCTCCATGTTAGTCAGGCTGGTCTCAAACTCCCGACCTCAGGTGATCTGCCTGCCTCAGCCTCCTAAAGTGCTGGGATTACACGTATGAACCACTGCACCTCCTGAGTTGACTTTTGAGCCCTGCTTTTTTTTTTTTTTTTTTTTTTTTTGACTTTTTAGAGATAGCGTCTTGCCATGCTTCCCAAGCTGGGCTTGAACTCCTGTTCCTCCTGCCTCAACCTCCTGAATAGCTGGGACCCCAGGTGCACACCATTGTGCCCAGCTTTTTGTAACTTGCTTTGACTAATAGAACGTAGTGGGAGTGATGCTGTGCCAGGTTAGCCCTTAGGAGGCCGAGCAACTTCCACTTTTGCCCTATTGGAACCCTGAGACCACTATGCTGTGTAGAACCTGAAGCTGCCTTGCTGGGAGGCCACGTGGAGGAGAACAGAGATGCCCCAGCCGACAGCTCAGCCCAGCCAGCAGCGGTCACAAGAGTGACCCCGGTTGTGACCACAGAATAATGAGAACGAATCGTCATTGCTTAAGCCACTAAGTTTTGAGGGTGGTGTGTTATGTAGCGATAGATCACTGAGACGCCTCTTCCCAGTTAAACTCTCCCCTGAGCTTCCTATGCTTTATTTATAGTTTCAATCGCTGTGCTCAGCTCAGTGTTAGGGAATGAAATGCTTGCCTTCATGGAAAAGAGACAGGAACTGTGCTGTAGAACAAAGCTGCCTGCCTCTTATAGTTCACGTCTTCTCTTGTCCTGCTAGCTTCGTTCTTAACTTACAAGTTATTATGTGAAGTTACTATAGAAGACAGTTATTTTTCATACAGGAGGTGCAGGCTACATAGACAAAGACTGGAGACAATCTTTCTTTCTTTCTTCTTATTATTGTTATTTGAGATGGAGTCTTGCTCTGCCACCCAGGCTGGGGTGCAGTGGTGCCATCTTGGCTCACTGCAACCTCCACCTCCGGGGTTCAAGCGATTCTCCTGCCTTAGCCTCCTGAGTAGCTGGGACTACAGGTGCATGCCACCATGCCTGGCTAATTTTTGTATTTTTAGTAGAGATGGGATTTCACCATGTTTTCCAGAATGGTCTCAAACTCCTGACCTTGAGATCCACCGGCTTTGGCCTCCCAAAGTGTTGGGATTACAGGCGTGAGCCACTGTGCCCGGCCGAGACAACCTTTATTATATGGGAAATTTTTGTTGTAACTATACTTTCAATGTGCTGTGTTGTAGTATATTTATGAGGATATGAAAATCATTGTTACATAGAGATGCTCTGGAGAAATGGTGTCACTGGAAATACTCTTGCGCTTTAAAGTTTCACATTGCTACATCATACTGCAGTTGGAAGGTTTTTTGTTTTGTTTTGTTTTTTTCAAGTCAAAACCAAGGCACAGAGAAATTGAATGACTTAGGTGGAGGCAAAGCATTGGTAGACATCCAGAGAGGCTATTATGTTCTTTTTTTTTTTGAGACAGAGTTTTGCTCTTGTTGCCCAGGCTGGAGTGCAATGGCGCGATTTTGGCTCAGTGCAACCTCTGCCTCCTGGGTTCAAGCGATTCTCCTGCCTCAGCCTCCCGAGTAGCTGGGATTACAGGCATGAGCCACCATGCCTGGCTAATTATGTATTTTTAATACGGACGGGGTTTCTCCATGTTGGTCAGGCTGGTCTACGAACTCCCGACGTCAGGTGATGCCTGTGCTTTGGCCTCTCAAAGTGCTGGGATTACAGACGTGAGCCACCGTGCTCGGCCAAGGCTGTTATATTCTTGATGTCAGTGTTGGGAGAAGTCTGGTGGTGGAGTAGGCACCACGTGCAAGAGGAAGGAGTGGGAAAGGCCGGGAGATGGCCTGGAAATGCCCTGTCTTGTTCATCTTGCAGCTCCTGTAGTGCCTTGGTAGCCAGTGTGTGTTAGAGCCCATTGACTTTTACTCTGTGTCTAGAGCACAAATTTTCCTGGAGAAACCTGGGTTCACACACTGGGTCTCCCGCTCCTTGGCTGTCTGAGGCTGACCAAATCAGTACACATGCAGATGGCCTGGTTTCCTCACCTCCAAAATGAAACTAGACTACCCTACCACTCTTAATGCTTAATAGCATTCTGCAAAACATTTAGAAGGAATAGTGTTCTAGAACACCACAGGATGCTGAGCGTAGCTTCTGGGGAAACTGAGGCACAAGAAGATTAAATGATTTTTCCCCAAGGTTTAGAGTCAGTAACTGACAGAGGTAAAACTAACACCCAAGTCTCCCAACTTCCACTATTAGTACTCCTGCTATTACTACTTTCCACTTCAAAGGATTTCGATAAGATAAAATTTAGAGCACTTGCTTCGGCAGCACATATTCTAAAACTGGAACAGTTTAAAGATTGGCATGGCCCCTGTGCAAAGATAACATGCAAATTCATGAAGTGAGTTAAATTTAAAACAATTTTTTATATTAAAACATTGGCCGGGCTCGGTGGCTCACGCCTGTAATCCCAGCACTTGGGGAGGCCGAGGCAGGCAGATCACTTGAGGTCAGGAGTTTGAGATCAGCCTGGCCAACAAGGTAAAACCCCATCTCTATTAAAAATACAAAAAACAGCTGGGGTGCTGGCTCATGCCTGTAATCCTAGCTATTCAGGGGGCTGAGGCACGAGAATCACTTGAACCCGGGAGCTGGAGGTTGCAGTGAACTGAGATGGTGCCACTGCACTCCAGCCTAGGCAACAGAGCGAGACTTTGTCTCAAAAAAAAAAAAAAAAAAAAAAAAAAAAGAAAATGTAATTAAATAGAATTATAGAACTTAGAAGGGGAATGTGAAAACCCAATAAACTAAAAAGTCCAAAAATGACGTTGTTGTTTTTAAATGTCCTTTGCCCATCTTGTATTCTCGTATGTCATTTCCACATATACCATGCCTTACTCAACACAGGGCCTCCACGGGAAGTTGGGAGACTTGGGTTTTAGTTTTACTTCTGCCAGTTATTGACTCTAAGCCTTGTGGAGAAATCATTTAATCTTGTGCCTCAGTTTCCCCAGAAGCTACACTCAGCGATCTGTGGCATTCTGGAACACTATTCCTTCTAAATGTTTTGCAGAATGCTATTAAGCATTAGGAGGCAGTTGCCCAGTAATTTGTGCTGAGGAGCAAATGACCATGGGCATGGACAAAATTATTAAAATTATCTTGAATAAACTATGGTCGTATCAATACACAACACTCTTATGTAAGTAAAACAAAATTGGGAGCTCTGTGAATGAAAATATATTAAAGTGCACCATTAGAGTTATGTTGATTTTTAAAAAATTAATTCACAACTTCCCAGACTCAGACAGTACTATCCCAGTGGAATGAGTATGGCATAGATGATTACACATGATGCTTTTGTTATCTACAAAGAAATATTTCTTGGCCAGTTGCAGTGGCTCACGCCTGTGATCCTAGCACTTTCTGAGGCCGAGACTGACGGATCACCTGAGGTCAAGAGTTTGAGACCAGCCTGACCAACCTGGTGAAACCCTGTTTCTACTAAAAAATATAAAATTAGCCAGGTGTGGTGACGCAGGCCTGTAATCCCAGCTACTTGGGAGGCTGAAGCAGGAGAATCTCTTGAACACGGGAGGCGAAGATTGCAGTGATCCAGGATTGTGCCAATGCACTGTAATCTGGCAACAAGAGTGAAACTCCATCTCAAAAAAAAAGAAAGAAAGAAAGAAAGATTTCTTAATATGATATTAGTTATTTTTCTTTTTAAAACAGAACTGACATGATAACTTTTTAAGTAGAGAATTATCTATTTTAAAATGTTACATCTGAGTTCTTTAGATTTCAGATTGTGTTTGAACTGAACTTCCAAATTGTTGCTGATGTGGAGGAATGTCTTGATTCAGCTCTTTGTTCAAGGCCTCTGCCTCAGGAAAGAAAATGCATTCTTTGGAGAATATAAAGCCTGCTATGACCCTGCTGAGTTATAAGTAATCTGTGCTATCCAGAATCAGTACTAGATTTGAAAATACTATTTTAAAGACATCATTTGTTGTTTGACTACCACATCCTGTTTCATACAAAAACTGGAAAACTAGAATCGCAAGTCCAGTCCTCCTGGGACTTATTTCCTCATTTGTTCGATGTCTCCTTCCAATTTGAAAATACTGTATGGCACTAACTTGTGATATGAAATGAAAGTGAGCTACCAGCCTTCTGTTTTGATAACTTCTGAGGGTGGAGAGGAGAAAATATGACATTATTTGAAGTTTTAAGAGGCAACCAGAGTTTGCATTAAGCAACCGCTATTTGCAGGCAACTTCCACAAGCCATTACTTCCCATCCTTTGGCCTGTAATGACTTTCTTAGCTTTCACTCCTCCCAAATGGAGCTGTCAAAGGACCATCAAGCCAATCCAATAGGGAGGATAAAAAAAAAATCCGTGTAGGATGCGACATTCAGAATGGGGAACCAAGCTCAGCAGACCCTCTCTCCAGCAAAAAACAAGTTGAGTGGTGAAAATCATAAAAAGGCAGTAATTTAAAGCCCCTGGAAGTTGTTTGAAGGGTGTACAGGAAGTGGGGAAAAAGTCCTTCAAGAAAATCTATTAAACCTTCGTAGGAAAAGTGAGAGTCTGTGGCATTTGAGCCACCTCCTGCTTCCTTACCCACTGCACCCTCAGCTCAGTGTTAATGGAAGTGCTAGGTGTTCTGCACCCTCGACTCTGGACAGGTGTGGCCGAGAAGATGGGGGCTCTCTTTTCATCCCCACTTTCCCCCTGCCAGTCTGAGGCTATGGTTTCACCCCTCCTGCCCCCAGCCCTGTGTTGCAGAAGCTCTATTCTAGGCAGTACCAACCTCCCTTTCCCCATCTTGCCTCCCTTGCTTGTAGGATAGAAGTTCTACTCCAGGTGAAGCAGGCTGAGAATACTAGGGCCCTGTCACCCCCACCCCAGCTCACTCACTAGTAGTAGGGGAGGTTCCACACTGCAAGAGATAAGCCAAGAAGAGTGGGCTTATCCACAGCTGCCACAGGCCCCACCCCTAGTACACACTTGCAGGTCCGGGCTTCATCACTCTAAGAAGAGTGGGTCCCTGACCCCAGCTCCTTGCAGTCTTGTACAGGTTCTGCCTGGGGTGGGAAAGGCAAGCCAAGATGACAAAGAGCCCAGCAGTTCTGCCTGAGGGACTGACTTTGGAACGCAGAATGGAGAGCTCCACGCCTAAGAGTGTTGTCAAAAACAATGCGGATCCTGGCGGAGAGTCACTGAGAGGAGGGTAGTAGCTCTGCCACAAGAAAAACAGCAGAGCGGCCAGAAGTTTAATAGAAGAGAGAAGCAGGAAGGAGGCAAGGAGAGGACTCCTGAATCACAGCCCATTCTCTGGCTGGGAACGCTGTGCACGTGTGCCAGGCTGCACCCAGCCAGCAGCCATCTGGGCAGGGCGTGGAGCAGACTCCAAAGCCTTCTCCAAGTCTCCATCAAATCCTGCAGCACAGGGAAGCTTCAGTGACTCAAGGGGCTTAAACACAACCTCTGACCAAACACTGAGTAAAAGATGCTCTGACCCAGGTGCAACTCCTAGGAAGCCAGGCTTTAAAATACTATTACAGGCCACGCATGATGGCTGGTGCCTGTCATCCCAGCACTTTGGGAGGCTGAGGCAGGAGGATCACTTGCAGCAAGGAGTTAGAGACAAGCCTGGGCAACAAAGCAAGACCTCGTCTCTAAAAACAAAAGTTAAAAAATGAGCTGAGCATGCTGGTGCACATCTGTAGTACCATCTACGAGGGAGGCTAAGGTGGGAGGAGCACTTGAGCCTTGAGGTTGAGGCTGCAGTGAGCTATGATGGTGCCACTCCACTCAGCCTGGGTGACAGAATGAGATCCTGTCTCAAAAAATAAACAATTAAAAATAAAATAATAATATTACAGTCTTCCCTGGCAGTCTAGAAGACTGTGTACATGTCCAAGGCTGCACCTTTCCAGTCTATGATTGGAGTGAGCACAGAGCTCTAAGACACTGGAACATGAGAGAAAAAGGTGACCCCTCCCCCACCACTGTGCTACCAACCTTCAAGCCGCACACATTTACAACCATGAACATCCAATTGCTAAGCAGACTTAAGTACAATCTTTGAACGATAAGAAGGTCACCTGCCAGAAGTGATTCCTAGCCTAGGTGGCCAGGCTAAAAGAGAAATCTGAGGCGGGATATCAGAAGCTGCACACTGCTGCAAGGGACACAGACTTCGCGGGATTATTTCAGTCAAGTCACTAAACAAATAAATAAACCCCAGCAAACAATAACAGCCATCACCCCTAGCTGTGGTGTCGGCATCCACAGTTGCTACAAAATACTACTTAAAATATTCAGTTTTCAACAAAACATTGCAAGACATGCAAAAACAAAACAAAACAAAACAAAAATAAGAAAGTGTGACCCATACACAAGAGAAAAAAAAAAAGCCAGCAATAGAAACTGCCTTTCATGGGGCCCAGATAGTGGACCTAGTAGACGAGACTTCAAAACAGCTATTCTGTGTTCAAAGGATGACAGAAAACCCTTCTCAGAAAACTAAAGGAAGATGTGATTGCAATGTCTCATCGGAAGAAAATGCTAGAAATGTTCACAAGTGCCAGTTAAAAAACAAAAGGCCAGGTGTGGTGGTTCATACCTGTAATCCCAGCACTTTGGGAGGCCAAGGCAGGCCTGACTTGAGGTCAGGAGTTCAAGACCAGCCTGGCGAAACCCCATCTTTACTAAATGGTGAAACCCCATCTCTACTAAAAATACAAAAATTAGCCGGGCGTGGTAGTGGGCACCTGTAATCCTAACTACTTGATAGGCTGAGGCAGAAGAATCGCTTGAACCTAGGAGGCGAAGGTTGCAGTGAGCCGAGATCACGCCACTGCACTCCAGCCTGAGTGACAGAGTGAGACCCTGTCTCAAATAAAAAAACAACAAACAACAATAACAACAAAAAAGAAACTATAAATAACGAGATAGAAATGATTAAAAAGAACCAAATATAAATTATGGACTTAGAAAATACAAACAGAAATGAAAAATTTACAGTGGGGTTCAACAGTAATTTTGAGCTGGCAGAGAAATCCAAAGGAAACCAGAAAGTACTTTGAGCTAAATGAAAATAAGGACACAACATACCAAAACTTATGAGATATAGCTAAAGTTGTGCTTAGAGGGAATTTTATAGCTATCAATGTCTATATTAACAAAGAGGAAAGATCTCCAATCAGTAACCTAAACTTCTACCTTAAGACTCTGGCAAAAGAAGAGCAAACTAAATTGAAGGAAGTAGAAGGAAGAAAAGAATAAAGATTAGAGCGAAAATTAATAAAATAAAATAAGGAGTAGGAAAACAATAGAGACAACCAGTAAAACCAAAGTTGATTATTAAAAAGATTAACAAAAATGACAAAGCTTTAGCTAGGTAGACCAAGAGAAAAAGAGGGAAGGCTCAAATTGCTAGAATCAGAAATGAAGGAGGAGACGTTACTACCGACTTTGCAGAAATACAAGGGATTATAAGGGAACACTATGGACTGCATGCCAAAAAAGTAGGTAATTTAGATGAGATGGAAAATTCATAGGAAGTCATGTACTACTGAAACTGATTAAAGAAGTAGAAAATCTGAATTGACTTTTATCCAGTAAAGAGATCAAATTAGTAATTTTTAAACTTTCTGTAAAAGAAAACTCAAGTCCAAGTGGCTTTACTGATAAACTTCCCAGCGCATCCTTTGAGGCTAGTATTTACCCTGATACCCAAATCAAAGACATTACAAGAAAAGAAAAAAAGACCAATATCTTTTATGAATACAAATATTCTCAAAAACGCAAGCATAAAATACTGGCAAACAGAATACAGCAACATATAAGGAGGTTTATATACCCTGAGCCATTGGGATTTATACCAGGAATACAAGGTTAGTTGACAGTCAGAAATCCATTAATGTAATACACACTATTACTAGAATAAAGCATCCATATTAGAAAGAAAGAATTAAAACAACCTCTTTTTATAGATGCAATGATCTTGTATATAGAGACCTTCAAGGAATCCACTGAAAAACTATTACAACTAGTAAACAAGCTCATCAAAGTAACAGGATATAAGATGAATATTCAAAAGTCAATTTTATTTTTACTCACTAAAAATGAATATGACAAAAAGAAAATTAAAATAATTCTATTGATAATAGCATCAAAAAGAATAAAATGATTAGGCATTAATTTAATAAAAATGCATAATTTATACACTGAAAACTATAAAAGATTGCTGAAATAAATTAAAAAGACCTCAATAAATGCATTAGAATGGTCTAAATCATTGTTTGGAAGATTCAATATTATGAAGATGGCAATATTCCCCAAATGGATTTATAGATTCAATGCAGTCTCTATCATAATCCCAGCTGGTCTGTGATAGAAATTGATAAACTTATTCTAAAATTCTCATGAAAACACAAGGGACCCAGAATAGACAAAACAATCTCAGAAAAGAAGATCAAAGTTGAAGAACTCACATTTCCCAATTTCAAAACTTGCTACCAAAGTTACAGTGATCAGGCCAGTTGCTGTGGCTCATGCCTGTAACCCAGCACTTTGGGAGGCCAAGGTGGGAGGATCGTTTGAGTCCAGGAGTTCGAGACCAGCCTGGGCAACATAGGTTGACCTTTATCTCTACAAAAAAAACAAAAAAAATAAAAAATTAGCCAGGCATGGTGGCACATACCTGTGGTCCCAGCTACTCAGGAAGCTGATGTGAGAGGATCACCTGAGCTTGGGAGGCAGAGGCTGCAATGAGCTGTGACCATGCCATCTGCACTCCAGCCTAGGTTACACAGCAAGACTTTGTCTCAAAAAAGAAAAAAAAAAAGAAGAATAAAAAATAAATTTAAAAGTTATAGTAATCCATACAGTGTGGTACTGACATAGAGATAGTCATATAGGTCAATGGAATAGAATTGAGAATCCAGAAATAAAGCTTTACATTTATCATCTGTTGGTTTTCAACAAGGGTGACAGAATAATTCAGTGGAAAAAGAAGGATCTTTTCAACAAATGATGCTGGGACAACTGGATATCCTCATGCAAAAGAAGGCATTGCATATCATATGCAAAAATGTACTGCAAATGGATTGGAGAGAGCTAAATGCAAGAGTTAAAACTATAAAATTCGCTGGGCACAGTGGCTCATGCCTATAATCCTAGTTCTTTGGGAGGCCAATGCAGGCAGATCGCTTGAGGTCAGGAGTTCAAGACTAGCCTGACCAACATGGTCAAAACCCATCTCTACTAAAAACATAAAAATTTAGCTGACGTGGTGGCAGGCGCCTGTAATGCCAGCTAGTCGTGAGGCTAAGGCAGGAGAATTGCTTGAACCCAGGAGGTGGAGATTGCGGTGAGCCGGGATCATGCCACAGCACTCCAGCCTGGGTGACAGAGTGAGACTCCCTCTGAGAAAAACAAAAACAAACAACAACAACAAAAAGATAAAACTCTTAGAAGAGTCAATTTTTTTTGTGACCTTGGATTAGGTAACGGTTTCTTAGATATAGTAGCCAAATTATAAGAAACAAAAGAAAACATAGATAAAATTGAGCTACATCAAAATTAAGCACTTTTATGCATGGAAGGACATTATCAAGAAAGCAAAAATGCCAACCTACAGAACAAGAGAAAACATTTGCAAATTATGTATCTTGATAAAGCATGTGCTTCTAGATTATATAAAGAACTATTGAGAATTAAAAAACAACCCAATTAAAAAATGGGCAAAATACTTGAGTAGACATTTTTCCAAATAAGATATATAGAAGGCCAATAAGCCCGTGAAAATATGCTCAATATCATGAGTCATTAAGGAAATGCAAATCAAAAGCACAGGATACCATTTCATACCCACTAGGATGACTACAGTAAAAGATACAGACTCTAACAAGTACCGGTGAGCACATGGAGAAATGGGAAGCCTCATGCATTGCCAGTGGAAGTGTAAAATGGTGTAGCCCTGTGAAAAGCAGCCTGGCCATTCCTCAAAAAGTTGAATATAGAATTACCACATGACCTAGCAATTCCACTCATAGGTATATACCCAAGGGAACTGAAAACCTATGTCCACACACAGACTTGAACATGAATGCCTGTAGCAGCATTATTCGTAATAATTAAAAAGTGGAATCAATCTAGACATTCATCAACTGAAGAACAGATTTTTAAAAATGTGTCTATCTGAATAATAGAACATTATTTGCAATAAAAAGGAATGAAGAAGTACTGATAGAGACTGTAATTTGCATGAGCCTCAAAAACGTTATGCTAAGTACAATAAGCCAGTCACAATATATCACGTGTAAGTCCTTTTATATGAAATGTGCAAAAAAAGACAAATCTATATAGAGACAGAAAGTAGATGAACCTGTGCCCAGGCCGGGGAGTTAGTGCAGGCACGGGAATGATTGCTAAAGGGTATAGGGCTGGGTGTTTTTGTTGTTGTTGTTGCTTTTGTTTGAGAGACAAAAATATTCTAAAAGTGGATGGTGGTGGGGGATACACAACCCTGCAAATACATTAAAAATGTGAATTATATACATCAAATAAGTAAACTGCATACTCCGTTAATTATATCTCAATAAGGCTGTTTAAAAATACCAGTGTATGTTTTCCTCGATGAAAAAAGAATTAATTGTCAATCTCCCAAATAGTTTAAAAATCTTAATGTCTGTTACTCAAAAAACATTCATACTAATGTAAAAAGAGTATTTATGGTTTCATCTTTCCTCAGGAAAGATGACTAGAGCAATTTTCCAGATACTTAAGGTTGAACACCAATGGGAGCAGGTGGAACATATTTAGTTGCATTGACTGCTACCAGGCGGACTGCAAAAACGGTTTCTGGAAAACAATAAATTAGAAAAAACACCTTATTTGTCTTAAAAATAACACAATTACCAGGAAGCTGTGGGTTTATATTTGGAAAGATCATTTTACATTACCAGTTCTTGCTATGAAATGAAATCTCTTTCAACTTAAAATTCTGGCAGATCTTTTTTCTCATGGGGATTTTAAAATTTTATTCACATGCTTTTTAAAAAGAGAGAAACTTCTTTGTAAACATGATCTGTTTCTCATACTTTCCAGTGGCTGATGATATCCACATTTTTAAGCAGATGGCAGTGGAGGATACTAACAGAAAGAAAACACATTTTAATTTCCTTTATTAAATCGAGGTAGGAAGATAATCTTAGGATGATTAAATTAAAGAACTTAACTAACTCACTCCTTAGGAAAAGGATGACTGAAACCACAGAGCTACTTATGTAGTGACAATGGAAAACAAGTGGTCACAGGGAATGGGGAGGAGGCTTTTTTCTTTGATAACAAAGAAACAAGGAGGCTCTCTGTAATAGACAGTGCCATCTTCCCCTCTATGCGTAGCTCCAGACAGGATGGAAATTGCTGGGAGCCTTGGTGCTCCGCATGCACACACAAGATTGAAAACCTTAGCAGGCAATGATCTTCAACTTAGTGCGCTTAGCACTTTCTCTGGTTACACGGAAGAAAACATGAAGGGTTTCCTCGCTTTATTACCGTCACTTTCTCAGAAGAATGCCACGTGTACGATGTGACCATTAAAAGCGACCTGCCATTCTCTTTCAAAGCAAAAATGCCATAACCTCTTCTTCAAGAGGCTTTTCCACTTTATTACGTTTTCTTGCTCAGTTCTGGGAAGTAGATATTTTCTATCAGGACAAGGAGAATAACTCTTTTGAACTGTCAAATAGGATATTGCCTTTATTTCTTCAAGGTATGAGTTACATGTGCTTCATCCCAGGAATACAAACTAGCTTGACAGTAGGTCTGTCCACACATGCGCAGGGGTAATGTAGCACCCCCTGACGTTTGTCAAATCTGCTCTGAGTTACAGGAGTTTATTGATGAAACTATGGATGAAGCTGGTGTCAGTACACCTCAGGTCCCTGACTGGCCTGTAGGTTATGGGTTCGAGAGACAAAATAAAGCAGCAGAGACCCTGATCCACATCACTGGAGGAAAAACACGCTAGATGTTTAGAAAACGAGACTTGGCTAGATTTTTTTTTTCTTTCGAGACGGAGTCTCATGCCATCACCCAGGCTGAGTGCAGTAGCCTCATCTTGGCTCACTGCAAACTCCGCCTCCCGGATTCAAGCGATTCTCCTGCCTCCGCCTACCGAACAGCTGGGATTACAGGCGCCCACCACCAAGCCTGGCTAATTTTTGTGTTTTTAGTAGAGATGACGTTTCACCACGTTGGCTGGGCTGGTCTCAAACTCCTGACCTCAAATGATCTGCCTGCCTCGGCCTCCCAAAGTGCTGGAATTACAGGTGTGAGCCACCACTCCCAGCTACGTGGCTAGATTTGTAAGACTGCTTGTATATTCCATGTTTTAAGGGCTGATAATATTTGAACAAGTAGAGAAAAAAGTATGGTACTGGCTAGACAGAAGTTGAAAAGTACAGTAACTTTTGCTCCTGCTCTGCTTTCATAGTGGACACATTGGTTAAGGCCATTCTCATATATTCCAGAAGAATCCAATTGGTTAGAAATAATAAACTTTCCTCCAGGAAAGAGTACCTATTAGGCTGTCTGTTTTTCTGGATCTTGTGGTAGGCTGAGTGTATGTCCCATCCCACCCACTTTCCTCATGATGTAAACTGACACGTCTCCACCGAGAGGTAGGGTCTATGCTCCTTTTGTAACTGCCTTGACCCATCAGATGCAGTGGAAGTGATACTATGTGACTTCTGAGGTCATAAAAAGCAACTCAGCTTCTGCTTGACTCTCTGTGTCTCTGGGTCACTTGTCCTTGGAACCCAGCCACCGTGTCAGAGGTAAGCCCAGGCTGAGGGCCCTGGCCACAGCCAGAATCAACTCAGCCACCGAAATGAGTGGACCTCCCAACAACACCAGCTCCCTGAATCCCTATTGTTTTAAGCTATTTTATGTTGGGTTAAGTTGTTAAGCAGTGATAGAAAACTAATAAAAGAAAGATCTAAACCTCTTTTTGGTAGAAAGCCACAAGACAAGGGAAATGGAAGATATTTTAGGCCGGGCACAGTGGCTCATGCCTATAATCCCAGCACTTTGGGAAGTTGAGGCAGGAGGACTGCTTGAGCCCAGGAGTTTGAGATTAGCTGGGCAATATAGTGAGACACATCTCTACTGGGCTCAAGTAGCTGGGAAAACAGGCATGCACCACCATGCCTGGCTAATTCTTTTATTTTTTTGTAGAGCTGGGGTCTCGAACTCCTGGCCTCAAGCAATCCGCTTGACTCAGCCTTCCAAAGTGCTGGGATTACAGGTGTGAGCCACTGTGCCTGACCCTGAAATTTTTATCTTACCACCTGGCACCAGAAGTCCTTTTAAGGAGAGAACAGTGTTTGTTTTGGAAAAACGGCTTGATAAGCCACTTCAAATCGGGGTTGAAGGTGGGACTTCGAGGGCTGAGTGTTGGCGGGAATTCAAGTATCAAAGAGACAGAATTATACTGCTCTGCATGAGAAATTGGAGGGAGGAAAGTGAAGAACAGAGACAAGAGCGAGGAGAAGAAAAAGGGAGATCTGAATCGGTGCGACGCTGGGCTTACCCGGGGGAAGGGTAAAATGGGACAAGGGTTCAGACAATTAGGAACTTATATTTCTCTGATAGCAAGTATTCCAGAGGAAGTTGGTTTTTGGCTGTGGTTCAGTGATAGTGTTGTAGCCTCACAGACTGCCAGCTACAGGGAGCATAACTGACCAAGTGCTGCAACTACTGCACTTCAAAATCGATTGCAATGTTTGTGCAAAAGCCATGTATTCCATGGGTGGCTCCTAGCCAGTGGTTTCTGCAGCAGGGAGACCAAGGCCGACCCAATCCTGGAAGACCTGGGACTCCTTGACAGCCACGTTTGGCTTGAAGACTCCTGGGTAGCTTTGCTGAACTTGCCTTAGACTATAGAGCAGTCTGAGATGCTTTCACCCAACCTTCTCTCCCTCTCTTCTTGAGTTGGATGGAGTAAGACTTCATCAATATCTGGTGGCTCTCCTAGTCTTAATTTGGCCTCCTCCCTGTTTTCCCTCACACAGGCATATCCCCCTAATAAGATCTTTGCCCATTTAGTCTTATCTAAGCATTTGCTTCCTAAAGGACTTAAACATCACTGACAATGCTGAAATTTCTTTGGGCTTTCCCCCATGGTTGCAAAAAGGCCACCAGGGTTTGTACCATTTCATCCATCTTCAAAAGTAGAAGAAAGAGTGAAGAAAAAGATAAACTGCACCCAGGCTGGGTGTGCTGGCTCATGCCTGTAATCCCAACACTTTGGGTGGCTGAAGTGGGTGGATAACTTGAAGTCAAGAGTTTGAGATCAGTCTGGCCAACATGGTGAAATCCTGTCTCTACTAAAAATACAGGATCAGCCAGGCATGGTGGCATGCACCTGCTGTAATCCCAGCTACTCAGGAGGCTGAGGCAGGAGAATCGCTTGAACTTGGAAGGTGGAGGTTGCAGTGAGCCAAGATCACGACACTGCACCCCAGTCTAGGCAACAGAGCAAGAGTCTGTCTCAAAAAAAAAAAAAAAAAAAAAAAAGAAAAGAAAAGAAAAGAAAGAAAAGCTGTACTCATTACATCTGTCTCTTTTATCAGAAAAGTAAAAGCTTTCACAGTAGCCTCCACAAACTCACATCCTAACATCCGATGAAGTTAATTGGAGCATTCTTTCTTGAGCATCTTAACTGTCATACGAGGCACTGAAGAAACAGGTTAACACATTGTAAGAGTTACTTCTGCGAGCACATCACACACTAAAAGAATTGCCTACAAAAGAATATTTTTGTCATAATTCAACATCTCATATACTCATTCTTGTCAGCAGTGTGCAAGAGCTTTGCCAGATTTTGTGTGATTGGGGGAATATTCAGTATTGTTTAAAAAATGAAATGTTTTTATGAACACCCAAACCCCAAATGACTTTCCTAACACTAATGACACTAATAAAGCCTTTACCATATACCTGTTGGCTCAGAGGGCTGAGGAAATTTAAGAGCCACTGTGCATTTCAACAACTCCTGGGAAAAAATCGCTGTATTTAATTATGTGGCTTTTAAAGCTTCATTAGAGCATTTACCATTTTGTGTAAAAAACCAAGAAAACCATCAAAAAGCCATCTGACCTGTATATATGCTTTCTGGAATAAGCCTTAAAAAACTCTAAAGTCTCAGAAATTATTAAAATGTATCTTTCCCAAGAAATGTGTAATTGGCAGAATTTATCCTACTAAAATGGCAGCTAGTATAGGCCATTAAAACATAAACTGCTCTTTGGAAAGTATAATTTTGGATTCCACAAATATTTGTTTAGAAACTTCCACGTGCCAGGTGCTAGACTAAGATTTGAATGAACCGCACAGAGTTCTCTATTTTCAGGGAAACACCTTCCAGTGGGGGTGCTATGATTTGATGTGTCCCCTAAATTTCATATGTTGGAAACTTAATCCTCAAATCCATATGTTGATTGGCTTTTGGGAGCTCATTCCGTTTGGATAAGGTCCTCAGTGTGGAGCACCTACGATGGAACTGGTGACTTCCTAAGGAGAGGAGAGCTGAGCTGAGCTGGCAAGCATGCGCTCGTACTCCTGCCACGTGACCCCCTCCACCATGTGATCAAGCGGCACAAAGGCCCTCGCCAAATACTCTCGGACTTTCCAGCCTCTGGAACGGTGAGAAATAAATTTCTTCCTTTATAAATTACTTAGTCTCATGTATGGTTATAACAACAAAGAACAGACTAAGAGAAAACTGTCATGGAGAAGTGGGACTCCTGGTAATAATGAATATTTGAAAATGGGGAAGCAGCTTTGGAACTGGGAAGAGGCTGGAACAATTTTGAAGTAAGTGCTGGAAAAAGTCTGTATTGCCATAAATGGAACGTTAAGGGTGATTCTGGTAAGGGTTCAAAAGAAGAGAAAACTAGGGAAAGTCTGCGACTTCTTAGAGTGAAGTGGTGTGACTAGAACATTGGTGGAAATATGGAGTAAGGACTCTGATGAAGTCTCAGAAGAAATGAGGAAGAAGATATAGAAACTGGAGTAAAGGTCATCCTTATGACATCGTGTCAAAGAACTTGGCTGAACTATGTCCATACCCAAGGGCTTTAGAGAAGATGGACCTTAAGAACAATGAACTAGGCTATCTGGTGAGAGAAACAGCTAAGCAGCAAAACACTTAGGCTACTGCATGGTTACTTTTATTTTTTTTGAGATGGAGTCTTGCTCTGTTGCCCAGGCTGGAGTGCAGTGGCACAATCTCGGCTCACTGAAACCACTGCCTCCAGGGTTCAAGCGATTCTCCTGCCTCAGCCTCCCAAGTAGCTGGGATTACAGGCATGCACCACCACACCCAGCTAATTTTTGTATTTTTAGTAGAGATGGCGTTTCACCATGTTGGC
The DNA here is from genome assembly GCA_963573385.1 of Cacajao melanocephalus. Classification (NCBI taxonomy): domain Eukaryota; kingdom Metazoa; phylum Chordata; class Mammalia; order Primates; family Pitheciidae; genus Cacajao; species Cacajao melanocephalus. The sequence continues at coordinate 86,669 of CAUYLG010007954.1, read as the reverse complement.
CAGGATGGTCTCAATCTCTTGACCTCATGATCTGCCCACCTCAGCCTCCCAAAGTGCTGGGATTACAGGCCTGAGCCACTGTGCCCAGTGGCTACGTTGAATACTTATTGTAAGATATGAGGGGAAACAGAGTGAGAAAAATTTGGAAAATGTGCAGCCTGGCCACATGAAGAGTAGAGATGAGTGCAAATAGAAAGGAGCCAGAGGCTATTCATCAAGATAGGAAAAGAATGACTCCAAAGGCATTTCAGAGATCTTTGAGGCTGCCCCTCCCATCACATGCCCAGAGCTCTAGGAGATTAGAATGGTTTCCGGGGACTGACCTGGGGTGCCCCCCGTGGGATTCCTGCCTAGGGCTGCTTCAGATGTGTGCTCCCTGCAGTCTGGTGCAGTGCTCCTTGACCACCCCAGTCATGGCTCAGAGAGGTCCAGGTGTGACTAGACCCACAATTCCAGAAGGCACAAGCCAGAAACTTTGGCAGTATCCACATGGTGCTAATTTTGCAGGCACACAGAATGCAAGAGTTGTGGGGCATAGCTTCCTCCATGTAAATTTCAAAGGATGTCATGAATAGCCTAGCTGCTCAGGCAGACTTGTCACAGGGCAGGACCACCACAGAGTCCCTACTCAGGCAATGCCAAGCAGAACTGTGAGGTCAGAGATGCTACAGAGAGTCCCTACTAGACAGTGCCTAGAGGAGTAGTGGAAGCACGGTCACCAGAGTCCCACTGGGGTAACAACCTAATGGAGCCATGGGAGCGGGACCACTGCCAAGATTTCAGATCTGTAGAACCAGCAGCGTGCAGTTCCAGACTGAGAAAGCCATGCATCCAACTCCATCCCTCAAGGACTGAGGTGTGAGCTGAGCCCAGGAACGCTGTGGGGGTGGCGCTGCCCAAGGTCTGGGGCCTCAACCCTGCACCAGTGTGTCCAGAATGCAGGCCATGCAATCAAGAGAGAATATTCTCCAGCTTTAAGACTTAATGTTGTTTTCCCTGATGTGTTTTGGGCTTCCTTGGGATCAATTACCCCCTTTTCTTGCGTGTTTCCCCATTTTGGAACAGAATGGAAATGTCTATCTTATGCCCGTCTCACCATTCTATCTTGAAGTAGCTCACTTGTTTAATTTTGCATGCTCACCGCTAGAGGGGACTTAATCTCAAGATGAATCATGCCTTAAGTCTCACCCATATCTGATTCACATGAGACGCCAGACTTTGAACTTTTGAGTTGGTACTGGAACAAGTTAAGACTTTGGGGCTACTGGGATGGAATGAATGTATTTTGTGTGTGAGAAGGACATGAATTCTGGGTGGAAGCCAGGGGTGGAATGCTATGGTTTGCATGTGTCCCCTAAATTTCATGTGTTTGAAACTTAATCCCGAAATCCATATGTTGATTGGAGGTGTGGCCAGGGAGAGCTTATTAGGATAAGATAAGGTCACCAGGGTGGAGTCCCCAGGATAAAACTGTTGGCTTTATAAGAAGAGGTGAAGAGGTCTGAGCTGGCATGCTTGCTTTTGCCTTCTTGCCACATGATGCCCTCCACCTTGTTATGACACAACAAGAAGGCCCTCAGCAGATGCTGGCACCATGCCCTTGGACTTCCCAGCCTCTAGAACTGTGATAAATAAATTTATTTTCTTTATAAATTATTCTGTTTATGGTATTCTGTTACAGCAACAGAAAATGAACTAAGGTGAGGGTAAGATAATAAGTAAATGAGTAAATAACAAACAAATTTGAATATACAGCAGGTGCCACAAAAGAAAAAAGCTGGCTCTGTGGTAGATTGGTCATTTCTCAAAAAGTGATAGGGAAAGAACTCTGAGAAGAAGGTACTTCCCTTGGTGTGTGCTGGAAAAAAAGAGAAGGTTAGAGGACTTACCTGGGAGAGGCAAAACCTAGGTGAGATGTGATCTGATTTGTGTCGTAGAATTGGACTGACAGAAAGGCAGGAAGCTACCAGTGGGTGACAGCAGTGGACTTAGAGGGAAGTCAATGAACTTGCTTCCTCTAAGATGTAAACTGGTTCTGAGGACAAACGCGGATATCCTGGTTACTGTTATTCCTGAAGTCTGGACTCTCCCTTAATCCTCTCATGTCTCCACACACAAATCTCGCTGCCCCCCAACTCCTTCCCATCTGAGTAAGTGGCATCACTATCCACCTAGATGCTCGATCCTGAAACCTGAGACTCACGGTTAGTTTCCACCCACACAGTCAATCCCTCAGCACATCTTGTTGGTCCACCGAGAACATGAGGACAAACCCAACTCCACATGTGTTTTTGAAGCCTTTCTGCGTCTTGCTAACATTCCCCTGGCTGAAACAAGTCATGTGACCCAGCCTCAAGTCACAGGGCAGGGAAATAGACTCACCTCTTTAGTGAAAAGAACTACAGAGTCACATGGTAAACGGCATGGGCACAGAGAGGGGTGATAAATTTGGGATATTAGTAAAATCTATCACAAGCACCAAAGTGAATAATTTTTTTTTTACCTGAGGAGAAGTCTGTTGTTCGAAATATTCCACAGACACTTAACATAGCGTCTACTCTGGCTTCAAAAGGGCTTTTTGAGAAACTGCTAAGAAGAAAGGCTCTTCGCCCATAGAGTCCCCAGCAGAGCTGGAAATAGCATCTTTCCTGGGGCTTATGTGTTGGAAACACAATGCCAGTCGTTGCCTGGCTCTAGAAAGTTTATATCACCACAAACCCCCTTGTCTTCTGACCTTGAAGTCTGGCTCAGACACAGAGAATACCAGCAGGAGTGGACATTCTGAGCCAGGGATTACGAAAGCCTAATAAACCTGTCATTGGCGGTATATGAGATGTTGATTTTACAGATGTATTAGCTTAGACTCACATAGTCAAAATAAATGTCATTTTAAAAAATATTTTACTTTCTACCTTTTTTTTTTTTGAGACAGGGTCTTGCTCTGTTGCCCAGGCTGGTGTGCAGTGGAGCGATCACAGCTTACTGCAAACTTGACCTCCTGGGCTTAAGTGGCCCTTCTACATCAGCCTCCCTAATAGCTGGGACCATACCTGGCTAATTAATTTTATCTGTTGTAGAGACAGGGACGCCTACACAGCCCAGGCTGGTCTTGAACTCTTGTGCTCAAGTGATCCACCATGCCTGGCCCTTTTAAAATGTTGACAACTTTATTGAAGTATAATTTACATGCCATAATATTTACCTAATTTAAATATACAATTTGCTGAGTTTTAGTAAACATATACAGTTGCACAACCATCATTACAATCCAGTTTTAGAATACTTAAATTATCCCAAAAAGTGTTCTCAGTTTCTCTCATACACACATACAGTCAATCTAGAGTTCTACTCTATCCCCAGGCAACCATGGATCTGCTTTCTGTCTCTATATATCTGCCTTCAATTTTCATGTAAATTGAATCCTACAATATGTGGTCTTTCTTAGTCTGGCTTCTTTCAGTTCATTTTTGAGATTCACCCACATTGTTGCATATATCAGCATTTTTTTTCTTTTCTTTTTTCTTTTTTTTTTTAGATGAAGTCCCTCTCTGTCACCCAGACTGGAGTGCAATGGCGCCATCTCAGCTCACTGCAGCCTCCGCCTCCCGGGTTCAAATGATTCGCCGGCCTCGGCCTCCCAAGTATCTGGGATTACAGATGCCTGCCACCATGGCCAGCTCGTTTTTGTATTTTTAGTAGAGATGGGGTTTCACCATGTTGGCCAGGCTTTTCTTGAACTCCTGACCTCACGATCCCGCCCGCCTCGGCCTCCCAAAGTGCTGGGATTACAGGTGTGAGCCACTGCGCCTGGCCAGTTTGTGTCTTTTCATGGCCGAGTGGTTGTCTACTGTTTTTAACACATAACCAACTTTGTTTTTAAGAGCGAATTGGTCCAGGTTCAGAGTCTTGGTAATTGAGAGTATCTAGTCAAAATTCAATGATATTGTTTACGTTTCATCTTATTTATTTTCAGAGTATTTTCTATTTATAGCACGTGGTACTGTTTTCCATAAATGGTCGTGTATTAGTTATCTATTGCTGCATAACAAGTAACTTCAAAACTTAACAGCTTAAAATAAGCATTTGTTACTTACCATGTACTGAATGTTTATTTCCCCCCAAAATTCATATGTTGAAATATGAACCCCAAGATGATAATATTCGGTGGAACCTTCGAGAGGTGATTAGGTCATGAAGGCAGAGCCCTCACGAATGGGACTAGTGAAGGATGCCCCAGAGAGATCCCTTGCCCCTCATGTGATGTGAGGTTATAGCAAAAAAAAAAAAAAAAAAAAACCCAAAAAACAAAAAACAAACAAAGTGGTCTAGAAATCAGGCCCTCACATTTGCTGGATCTGCCAGCACCTTGAGCTTGGACTTCCCAGCCTCCAGAACAGTGAGAAATCAATTTCATTGTTTATAAGCCATCCAGTTTACGGTATTTTTGTTACGGTAGCTCAGGCAGACTAAGACATTACCTCAGTCAGTCTCCAAGGGTCAGAAATCTGGGAGTGACTTATCTGGGTGATTCTGGCTTTGAGTCTCTCCTAAGGTCACAGTTAAGTTGCAACTAGAACTGCAGTTATTAGAAGGTTTGTCTGAGGTTGGGGGACTGTCTTCCAAGATGGTGGATTTACATGGCTGTTTTCTGGAGGTCTCAGTTCTTCATCACATGAGCCCCTCTATGGGGCTGTTCATGATGTAGCAACTGGCTTCCCCCGGAGGGAGTGGTTGAAGAGAGCAAGAGAGAAGTTATCATGCCTTGTATAATTGAGTTTCTGAAATCTCACAAGGTCACTACTTTTGCTTCATTCAATTCTCTAGCAGTGAGTCACTAGTACTAAGTGTAGCCCACATTCAAGAGGAGAATTAGACTTTACACCTTGAAAGGAAGAGCATCAATCTGTGGGGAGTAGTGGTTTTAAACCAAAATTCCCCTTAAAATATATTTAAATTAAAAGTAAGCCAATTAAAGAAATTAATATCACAGGTGCTATACAGAATCAAGACCATAATACACAAATGACTAAAATTTGGGAACGTAATTTTAGGCCATGACTTATTCATAAATAAGTAAGATTTTCGTTCTCACAAATCTTTATTAATAATAAAAACTAGTGTTTGCAGAAAATTTTTGTAAGCAAAAGGCTGGAGTAGGTAAAAAGGTTTTTCCATTAGGTCACTCTTCTTAAAACTTTCAGGGTGTCCCACTGCCTAAGAAATTAGGGGCTGGATGCAGTGGCTCACACCCATAATTCTAACACGTTGGGAGGCCGAGGCAGGAAGATTGCTTGAGCCCAGGGGATTTGAGACTACTCTGGGCAACACGGTGAGACCTTGTCTTTACAGAAAAAATAAAAAATTAGCCAGGTGCAGTGGTGTGTGCCTGTGGTCCTAGATACTCCAGATGATGAGGTGGGAGGATCACTTGATCCCGGGAGATCCAGGCTGCAGTGAGCTGAGATTGCACTACTGCACTTCCAGCCTGGGTGACAAAGCGAGATCCTGTGTCAAAAGAAAAAAAAAAGAAAAAGAAAAAGAAAAAGAAAGAAATTAAGTAATCAAGTGTAATCTCTCTATCTTGTTACACAGAACAATATGATATGGTCCAAGCTCATTTCCTTTTCCTGTCTCCATATGTGCATCCTATGGTCTGGTCCAGCACTTCTCAAAGGGAGTTCTGTCCAATTTCAGTCAGGATTACAGCATTCGAGGCCAAGTGAGCATAGGAAACATCGAGTTAAAGCAAAACAGTTTGTTTCCTGAAGGACTTGTCAGAGTCTTTCCTATGCCAGCACACACTGGAAAATTCCAAGAGATCCTCACATACAGCATTTCCCCACATTAAAAAAATGATACCCTCTTGTTTTTGTGTGTGAGCATACTGTGGGACTAGCATGTTAGCACTCCAGTGATGATGTTGTCAGACAGGGCTACTCACTGTTTTCCTGACATGACTCATGTCTTCTAGCTTCCGTGCTGTTGGGCACCTAGCTCCCATTGCCTGGCAGGCCCTTTCATGGCGGATGGAACTACTGGCCCCAGTTCCTCACCTCTCTCTGCTTTGCCATGTGATTTTGCAGTTCCTCCCACTAGAGGTGGAGTCTGCTGCCCCATCCCTGACTTCAGACTTGGTCCTGTGACTTAGTCAATGAGTGTCAGCAGATGTGACACAGCCAGGGTTTTTCTTGCAGTTGTGGAGTTTGCCCTATCACGCCTCTGCATTGCCAGAAGAAGAGTGGCCCAGATGAACAGATGTGGAACAGACCTGGGCCGCTGCAGTGAGGAGCCTTCCCTCAGTGTGAAGCAGAGCTGCCCAGCGAAGCCAGCCTAGATCAACCAGCCCCAGGCCAACCCACAGACACATGAATGAGTTTGGGGGTGGTGTGCAGTGCAGCATTATTGTGACAATGGCTGACGAACATACCTTCCCTGAAGTCCATCTCCGCTGGCTCATTCCACTCTCTCCCCTGGTGGTCTTGGTTGTGCATCCTCCCTTCTTTGAACCCCTTAGCATCCCCCAGGTGTGCTCTCTTACAGCTTTGGTCACTCCTTTGGTGTCTGCCCCACCCCTCTTATTTGGTGTATCCTGCCCTAGGACAGGAGTTATGTCTTTGTCATCTTCATGTCCTATGGTGTCTACTGCCTTGCACTCTACTCAAATTCAATTTATTTCACAATTCTGCCTTTGCAGGCTCTGATAAGAAATCATTGCTCTGTGTCATCAGTGTAAAGAAAAAAAAAATCCAAAAAAGAGCACCTTTCATTTATTGGAGTTTGCATTTTCCCCAGTTGATGACCTCCTCCGTTTGTTATCCTTGGCAGAAGTTGCTGACAACACCCAGGAAGCAGCCCCAAGCTTAAGCACGGAGGAGGCAGCTGCTCTCCTGCAAGCTCCACTTCCATCAGAAGTTGTTCCTTTATCCAAATACCTCTCTATGGCTTTCCTGCTGACTTTGGGGACTGAACTGTCAGTTCTGAAAGAGCTTTAAGGGAAAACAGGACCATAAACATGGAAACAAAATGAAGAACACCTGGCCCGAGGCTCTGCAGCAGTAATAATCCGCTTTTTCCTGAGCAGCACACAGGACAAACAGCTAAGTCTGATTCTTACTTTAAAGGGGGTAATTTTGAAAATGGGCCATTGATCTTCCCTAACATCTACGCTCCAAGGACATAGTCCTGTGTGTCGGTGTTAGTGGTGAACAATTCACGGATGAGCCACACTTCTTACAGCCCTCTGTGCACCTTGGGCAGGGGTCTTGTGGGCCAGGCGGTTCCTTGGTGCCTGTGCAGCTGCCCAAATTTGCGTGGCCCACAGTGCTCCTGGCCGCCTGTTCTCTGTACCTCACACCCTCTGCTGGCACACCAGGCCACAGATCACTGGTGGAACTGCCAGCTACAGAGACAATTTCCATGCCTCTCAAAGCCGCAGTCTTCACAAAAGACTACTAAGCGTAGCCCACACTCAGGGGGAGAATTAGGCTTCACACCTTGAAGGGAAGAGTATGGATCTGTGGACAGTAGTGGTTTTAAACCAAAGTTCCCCTTTAAAATATATTTACATTAAAAATAAGCCAATTTAAAACATTAATAAAACAGATGATATACAGAATCAAGACCATAATAAACAAACGACTGAAGTTTGGAAACATAATTTTACGCCCTGCTTATTCATAAATAGTTAAGATTTTATCAGTGCTGTACCCGAGGTGCAATAAATAAATAAAGATTTTAGTTCTCAGAAACCTTTATTAATTATACAAACAAGTGTTTGCAGAAAATTTTTGTAAGCAGAAGGCTGGAGTAGGTTAAAAAGTTCTTTCCATCAGGCCGTCATGTCACTCTTCTTAAAACTCTCAGGGTTTATCACTGCCCAAGAAATTAGGGGCTGGCTCACACCCTTAATTCTAACACTTCCGGAGGCCAAAGTGGGAAGATTGCTTGACCAATCTGGAGAAAGCTCTTAAACTTAGCAAACTGGAGAGAGCTCTTAAAATGGGGGGGAAAAGAAGTAGAGAACAGGTGAGAATGAACCAGCAGACCGCGTCTGTCCGCCTAAGGAAGAGGCCGTCAGCTGCATTCTGCTCGGTCTTGATGTTTCATTTTTGAGCTGGTCCCCTGTGGAGTCAGCCTCCAGCAGACACATTCACCTGCCAAGGTGTCGTAGTTTGGCCACATCCAAGTAAACATGAGGTGCTGGTTCAGAAGTGTGTGCAGTTCAGTTACAGATGCCTGGAGATGACTGCAGCTGAGGGACCATGTTAAAGAAACTTCTCCTCCTGAGTCCGCTAGGAGAGGGGTTTCAGATGCAGGGAATTCCTCCAAGCCTCTGTCGGGAGACCAGAGGGGTTTCAAATGTAAAATTCTTTGGTTTTGCCAGGCGTGGGCCAGGTAGGGAAAGCCAGGTGGGGCTCTTTTGTCCCAAATTCCCGCCAAAAGCTCTGGGATGAGGGGGCGCTGTAACTCAGGGTTGTAGACCAAGTAGCCAGTCCGGTATCACAGTCAAAGATCAATCACTCCAAGAGAAAATTTGGAAGAACTCCTCTCATTGGAAGAGAACATGAATGGGGTGGGAATAACTCAAGGGTTAAAAACTTCAGCTGGTCCTGCCTGAATGTTTTTTCCCTCTCTGCATTCCCTCCTACAACAGTGTGGGAGCCGTCTCTCTCTCTCTCTCTCTCTCTCTCTCTCTCTCTCCGTCTGTCTAATAAATCGCTCTTCCGCAAAACTCTTTGGGTCCACGATTTTATTCGAATGGTACACTCCCTGCGCCTCCGGGGCCTCTTTCCCCATTCTTCGGGGTTAGAGAGGCCAAGAACCTCTGAGCTCTGGGAGCTGGGTACCCTCCCCTGGTTACAGAGCCGCTATGGGTGGGTCAGGTAACGTGAACGTCAAGGTTCTGCTTGGATGTAAGAGACTGTACGTGGTAAGAATCAGAGAGGGTTCCAGGCGTCCAGGCTCAGGGCCACTCAGCTTCCCCACACCCTCCTCATCCTTCATGCTAGTGATGGGCTGAGGTCAGCACTGTCAGCTACAGGGACATTCGGCAAAGTAAACTCAAGAAAATCCTAATGACAGCAGCAGTCGGCAAAGTTTTTCTGTAAAAGGCCAGAGTGTAAATATTTCAGTCTTCATGGGCCAGAGAGTCCCTGTCATAACGATTTTGTTCGGCCAAAATTTGCCAAAAGCAGGCGTAGAAAATACACAAACAAATGAACGTGGTTGCACTCCAATAAAACTTTATTCCCACGCACAAGTGGCGGGTCCTGTTTGCAAACTCTGTTCGGAGTGTTGCCCTCAGTCACTCACATGGGGTGCACAGAGTGATGTACGATTTCCTCTGCTGGCAGAGAACAAAGAATTCTTTTCCACAGCAAACCCAAAGTATAATCCTATCTTGGCTTTGACTTCTAAACAATTATATTTATTTTATTTTATTTTTGAGACAGAGTCTCCCTCTGTTGCCAGGTGCCAGGCAGGAGTGCAGTGGTGCCTCCTGGGTTTAAGCAATTCTCCTGCCTCAGCCTCCTGAGTAGCTGGGACTACAGGTGTGCGCCACCATGCCGAGCTAATTTTTGTATTTTCATAGAGACAGGGTTTTACTAGGTTGGCCAGGATGGTCTCGATCCCTTGACTTTGTGATCTGCCCGCCTTGGCCTCCCAAAGTGCTGGGATTACAGGTGTGAGCCACTGCGCCTGGCCTATATTTATTTTTTAAATGTAAAGGTAAAAGATCTGTACTCAGTGGTTTTCCTCTGCTGACCTCTTCAAACATTACTGACAGCACTCATAAAAAATACCCATCTTCTGGCTGGGCGCAGTGGCTCATGCCTGTAATCCCAGGACTTTGGGAGGCCGAGGCGGGCAGATCACGAGATCAAGAGATGGAGACCATCCTGGCCAACATGGTGAAACCCTGTCTCTACTAAAAAATACAAAAATTAGCTGGGCGTGGTAGCCCACACCTGTAGTCCCAGCTACTCAGGAGGCTGAGGCAGGAGAATTGCTTGAACCCAGGAGGAGGAGATTGCAGTGAGCTGAGATTGTGCCACTGCACTCCAGCCTGGTGCCTGGTGACAGAGCAAGACTCTGTCTCAAAAAAAAAAAATAGTAATAATAATAATACCCATCTTCTTGGAATATCTCAGGGCAGTGTTGAAACTGACCCTACCACACCCAAATCAATCCCCTTGTTAAACTGTCTGTGGAACTGAGGCTCAGGCCACGATAGCAGTTGGTGACAGAGGAGGGACAAAGCACATTTGGCCATCCATTGTGTGTCACCAATTCACAAGTGCTGTAAGCAGTACCACTCTGCTGGAAACAACAAGGGGATCAACGGTATGTATGCATCTTACATTTCTTATCACACCATAAACTCCACAAGGGCAAGGCTGTATCTTGTGCTATGTTTTATTAAGTTCTCAAATGAAAATAACTTTTTACAAAAATAGTACATGCCATTAAAAATTAATGAAATGGGAGAGGATCCAAGATGGCTGAATAGGAACAGCTCTGGAGTGCAGTTGCCAGCAAGAACAACGCAGAGGGTGAGTGCCCACCGCATTTCCAAACAAATTTTCACTGCCCACAGACCAGGAGATTCCCAGGCTGAAAAGCACCAGGAGTTTTCAGCACAGTAGTTTCAGCTGGTGCCAGCTTGGCGCACAGAAACTCACACAAATCTGGGCGGCCGTTTCAACTCAACTATTATATAGCCATACACACATAAATGTGCTCTTCTGTATAGGCTAGCAGTTTTTGGTTACCTCCTCCCTATACACCCCCACATAGTCACACAGACATCTATTCACTTTCTTTTTACCTGGGGCGTCATGCCTTGCACACTGTCCTGAGACTTGCTGAGCTGTCAGGATTCCATGGTATGGATCAAAGTGTCTGGTTGGAAACCCTCCTCTGACACTCACTGAGCAGCTTTGAACAAGTGATTTAAACTCATCTGTCCTCCAGTTTCCTCTTCTGTAAAACAGGAAGGATATTTATTACTTGTGCCAACTTCTTGGGCTGGCGTGTGACTTACATGGCGAATACCTGGAATCACTGGGACAGGGCTGGCCCATAGTGGCGACTGCAGCAATGCCACGGGTGTCCCACCAGGCCCCTCGCCCTTCTATGACCTCTTTCGGGGGACTGCCCTGAGGCTGCTAGAGTCCCCTTCCCATATATGCACACCAAGAGCTAAAGGTGCCCGTTTTCTTTCGTTCTTTTTTTTTTTGAGATCGAGTCTTGCTCTGTCGCCCAGGCTGGAGTGCAGTGAGGCAATCTTGGCTCACTGCAACCTCTGCCTCCCAGGTTCAAGCAATTCCCTGCCTCAGCCTCCCGAGTAGCTGGGATTACAGTCACACGTCACCACGCCCAGCTAATTTTTTGTATTTTTAGTAGAGACGGGTTTCACCATCTTGGCCAGGCTGGTCTTCAACTCCTGACCTCGTGATCCACCCCCCTCGGCCCCCCAAAGTGCTGGGATTACAGGCATGAGCCACCATGCCAGCCAAGGTGCCTGTTTTCTATTCCTAAAAGGACACGCCACACAGTGGAGGTAAGATGGATGAGTTAACATAGTCTCCACACAAGTTTCATGGGAGCTTAGGGCCCCTGGGTGGCCTGGGGCATAAAGGTGTGGGAGAGAGGGAGCTTGGCTTTCTTGCCTTGGGCTGAGATAAATTCAGATGAACGTACACCCCATGTCTTCCTTGCAGGATCAGGCTGAGGCCGGGATGTCACTGAGATCACACCCTTGCTCGGCTTCTTCCCTTCCTAGTCCTGCTCTCTCCAATTCCTTCCAGGCGTCTCCTGGGAGCACTTCTATAATCAATCCCTGATTTACAATCTTCATCTCTGGAGACGCCACCTAAGATGAGGTGTTTGTCCATTTATGCTGCTTTATCAAAATACCTGAGACTGGGTAATTCATAAGGAACAGGAATTTATTTTCTCATGCTTCTGAAGGTGGAGAAGCCTAAGATCAAGGTGCCAGCAGGTGCAGTGTCTGGTGGGAGCCGCTCCCTGCTTCCGGGACAGTGCCCTGGTACCACATCCTCCAGAGGAGAGGCATGCTGTGTCCTCCCGTGGCTGGAGGCCAAAGCGCAGGGAAGCTGAGTGCTGCGAGAAGGCTTTTTCATAAGGGCCTTAATCCCATTCACAAGAGAGGAGCCCTCAGGCCTAACCGGCTCTTAAAGACCCCATCTCTTCATACCATTACACTGGCCATTAAGTATCAATGTCTGAATTTTGTTTTTTGGGTTTTTGTTCTTTTTTTTTGTTTTTTTTTGGTGTGTGTGTGTGCATGCAGGTATTTACACTTATTTTAGGCTACACATGCAGGTTCATTATGCAGGTAAATTGTGTGTCATGGGGGTTTGGTGTACAGGTTATTTCATCACCCAGGTGATAGGCATAGTACCCAACAGGTAGCTTTCCAATCCTCACCCTCTTCCTTCCCTCCACCCACCAGTAGACCCTGGTGCCTGTTTTCCCTTCTTTGTGTCCATAGGTACTCAATGTTTAGCTTCCACTTATAAGTGAGAATGTGTGGAATTTGGTTTTCTGTTCCTGTGTTTGTTTAGGATAATGGCCTCTAGCTCCATCCATGTGGCTGCAAAGGACATGATCGAGTTCCTTTTTTATGGCTTCGTAGTATTCCATAACACCTGAATTTTGAATTTCGGCAGGGACATATTCAAACTGTAGCAGATGGTGCTCACTGCATTTGTTGAGGACTCCTAAGACCCAGCCACACCTGTGGGTGAGGCCTAGCCAGGCTCCACCCCCCTGGCTCTGCAGTGCGGCCCGAGGCAGGAGCCCTGGGTGTGGAAGGGTTTGCAGGGCTAGACCCACAGCTCATCCTCCTGGGCCTTCTTTTTCTTAGGTAAAATGGGAGGTGGGTCCCAGATTATCTGAAAGATCTCATTAAGGGACCCTGTGAGTCAAGGTGGGGCTTCATCAGAGTCACCTTAGGTGACTGTGGCTATTGATATAAACTTGCGAAGGGGAGGGAGGCTTGGAGATAACTTTCAGACCGTGAGCGGCGGCATAGCGGGCCTGAGAGACAGGCGAGGTGCGGGAGTCAGAAAGAAAAGGGAGAGACAGCCAAAAGGTTTTTAAAAATAAAGTGGACATTCTGAATCCACGGGAGGGAGGAGTGGACAGTTGGCTTGGGTGAGGGTAGGAGCCTGCAGGACGAGACAGCTTGGAGGTCTTGAGTGGGTGGAGCCACTCAGGGGCATTGGGCAGAGTGACCATGTGGGGCTGTCTGTGTTGGCAGCCGGATACCACCAGGAGTGCCCACTCAGTAGCACCTATGATTGGCACCAGCGATGGCCTGTTTAGGGCTGTGGGGAGGGAGTCCGTTTATGTAAAGAGCTGGGAACGCAACCACCTCAGAAGGGGCTCTGTAACATTTGCTGTTAGGGTCATCTGCACGGACACTAAGGGTCCTGCTCGGATGGCATGGTGGGCTCCACTCTCTAAGCAGACGCCTGACAGTGCCCATGTGGAGAGAGGGTGCCTGAGGAGAAGTCAGGAATGGATTTCAGCTCAACAAGTATTCTCTGATTCAAATGAGTGATGAGTAGTTTCCCCGGTCTGTGCCACATGTGGGCTCTGCAGGTGGAAAGAACACTGGAGTGGGGGCCGTACCCAAGTGCTCCCTGTCTGGTTTGGGGGAGGTGCTGACATGAGTTGAGACACATCCCCCAACTTGGAGGGCGGTGTGGGGGGTGCTGGGGTCCATTGCTCCTCCCTGTTTATGTGGAACCCTAGAGGATCTGGGGCCACGGTAGCCCCCGAGTCAGCAGGAGCTGGGGCTGGAAGGAAGGAGACCCTCCCAGCAGCTGCCACCTTCCAGAGGAGGGAGATTTGCTCCTGCCCAGGGTCACCTCCCGCCACAGGAGGCTGCTGTGCCTGGGGGAGCTACTGTCCTAAGGAAGGTGACCCAGCAGAGCCCGGGGAGCCCAGGAAGGAGCCAGCTTCCCCTCCCTCGAGGGCGACACAGGGCTGGAGAATGCTGCATTTTGCCGGGCCTCACACCGGCTGAGGAGGGAGGACAGTTGAGTTCCTCAGGACCTGCTCACCCACAGCTCTGCCCAGGAGGAGAGGCCGATATCGGGAGAAGGGATGAGGGGTCTGCCCAGAGGGAAGGGGGCGGAGCCTTGGTGGCCAGGGCCAGCCGGGAGAGGGAGTGGGAGAATTGGGAAGGGGGTAATTATTTAAGGCAATGCAGCCTACGCGGGTTCCCTCACAAGGTCCCCAGGGGGAGGCTCTGGGGTGCAGTCAGGCAGGCTGGCCCACGGCACTGGGACTCCTAGGCTTAGCAAAGACCTCCTGTCCTAGCCTCGCCCAAGAGTCACAGGGCCCTTCTGCTCAAGGACCATCTCAACTCTGACAACCAGCTGATGCCATTGGCCCTCGTAGTCAGTGAGGGCCAGACACCAGAGGGTCCCTGGCTCCTGTTCTGGATTGTGTGAGACACTCAGGACCTGCTCAGGACCCCAGGAGCAGAGAGGGGCAGACAGTCTCGGCTCTGTGGTAAGCTGGGGTGGGACTCAGCTGATGACACTTGATTTACAGAAACAAAGAAATGTGACACGAGTGACACCCCAAGCTGTGGAGTTTATGCTCGCAACCTTGCAACCTGAACTAAAAAGAGCAGAGATAAGTATTAACGACTTAAGTCAACACCGTGGGATTTAAATAATCCTAGGGAGAAAGGCACACAGCTGCCCACGGTTCATTACGAGGTGAGAAGGCGCTGGGATAAAGGGAGGCTTGTGGCTCAGCTCCCTCAGGGGCCTCCTCAGGGGGCCAGTCCTGGGTATGAGCTGCTTCCTCTGCCCAGAACTCACCCTGGTCAACCGATTTCCAGGTCTCGGTTTGAACGCCAAACCTTCTCAACAATGCCCAGAATCCCAGCGAGGTGGGATTCTCTCTCGTTACTCTCTGCTCAGGCGCATGCGTGGCTTCCTCCCAGGACCTTAGCCCAGTGTCAGGAGGTCTGTCTTGAGTGTTGTCTTACCTACGCTCCCACCCTGCTTCCCAGCATGGGGTTAAGAACCTAGTCTTCCCTTCACAATAGGTGTAGACTGACTCTGCGGTGAAGGCATGTTTTACATTTTTACCCAATGTTCTTTCTCTCCTGGCTGCTCTTCCTCTCCATCCCCAGCTCCCCTGTCCTTTGCCTTGAAGCCTGGAGATACCTGGGGCTTGCCCTGCCAGAGAAGAAAGAAGCCACCAAACCCCAAAGCAGAATGCTGACCCAACAAAAAACTTTTCGTAGTGATGGAGAGTGTTTCTTATCTTGACTGTGTATACAGAAGTTGAAACTTATCAAATTGTACACTCTAAATATGTGCAGTTGATTGCAGGCTAGGCTTTTGAATATTTTAAGCAGAGGTAAGTTTTGAAAGCCTGGTGCTGAAGAAAGAAAAGTGCCTTTAGAATTGTAGACTGTTTAAAATACCAAGAACTGAGGTGGCGGATGCAGACACTGGAAGTAGAGGGTGGTTCTCAAACTCTGGCCTGGTCAGAACCACGCAGGGGCTGGTTCAGATGTGGTATTTCTGATGCAGCAGATCTGGGTGGGGCTTGAAACTGTGCGTAACAAGTCCTCAGGTGATGCTGATGCAGCTGGTCCAGAGACCACACTTTGAGAACCACTGGTCTTGAATATAGAAGGAGTGAGGATGAAAATTTGAGTTTCCTGCCTGGAGAGATAGGAATTAGCTAGCTGGGAAGGGAGGAAGACTTGCAGTGGATGGGGCCAGAGCTTCGAGGCAGGGGGCGCCTGAGAAATGCCCAGTGTTCTGTGCTTCTGCTTCAAAGCAAACTCCCTATGGCAAGGGGAAGGGTGAATATCTGGTATCAGTCAGGGGCTTGAGAAGGAAGCTGTGATGGCCTGGCTTTCCAGGGTGTAGTCTGGAACACCTAGCCCTCCTGGAGAATCCTGCATGGGGACCTATGGGCAGTGGACTAATAGTGTATCTTAGGGGCAAGGTGGAACTTCAGAGGCCTGGTGGACCAGCAGTGGCCTTGTGGTTGGGACAAGGAAGACAAGGAGGGAATTGGCCTGACCCCTTCAGGTCAAGGACATCAAAAACAGTTGGCAACACACAGAAAAGGTAACTCCCACTGACAGAGGGCAGCAAGGACAGAACCAGCAGACATTTGCACAGCCTCCCAGGAATTTAGATCGCCTGAGGCCTGGTTACCCAAAAGAACATGATTTTTTTTTTTTAAAGATGGGGTCTTACTATGTTGCCCAGGCTGGAGTGCAGTGGCTATTCACAGGTGCAATCCCACTACTGATTAGCACGGGAGTTTTGACCTGCTCCATTTCCAACCTGGGCTGGTTCACCCCTCCTTAGGCAAACTGGTGGTCCCCTGCTCCCGGGAGGTCACCGTACTAATGCCGAACTTAGTGCGGACACCCGATCGGCATAGCGCACTACAGCCCAGAACTCCTGGACTCAAGCGATCCTCCAGCCTCAGCCTCTCGAGTAGCTGAGATGACAGGCACGTGCCACTGCACCTGGCAGAACATGATTTTTAAACTGGAAGCCACTAGTTGTTTTAAATTGGCAAGATTAAGTTTTCCACCTTCAGCAAAAAATGAATGCACCAGAACCAAGTTAATTTTAGTAAGAGACAAATAAAGAGAGTTCCATCTTGTGCATTTGAATTGCTGATGCTGGGGTTATTCAATTTTAAACTTGTTAGAAATATATTCAGTTTGCCCTGCTGTGGGCTAAGACTAGCACGTCTTCATTAAGGAGTTCAAGTCTTGGAGGTTTGGTAGGACTTTGGGCATCAGAAAGGAAAACAGAACGTGAAAAAACCTAAAGATGATAAAGCTCAACCCCTAACCTTGATGTGGGTTAGAATTGTAGGGAATCTGAGTTCTGCCTTTGTCTCTCACACCTCCAGTAGATGTGGGAAGCTCTAAGCTAAGGTCGGCGGGAAGCTGAGCAGAGTTGGAGGGTGTAGGCGGGTGCTCTGACCTAACTCTGGTTCTCACCAGCTGAATGGGGTGCTGGGTCACCCAGGGACAGCCACAGCTGTCAGCCTGTGGGGCTGATGGAGCCTAGTCATGGTTGTGTTTGGGATGGGAGTAAAGAAAGAGGTACCCGAGGACACAGTCATCTTTGGGGTCTAGTCGTCATTGACCAGGCATTATTCATTCATACCCATCATTCAGTCATTGTGCATGTTTGTAACACACACAGAAGGAAACCTTGCTGCTAAAATGAAGGATTTAGAATAAATTGCACTAGCAATGCAGGGGAAATCCCATCATCCCCGGGGCCTTCCAGGACCAGCTTCTTTGAACCAGCTTTCTGAAAAACAGGAAGTTCTCGAGGCTGACTTCCTGGAGATGAAAGCTGAGGCCACAGATTGTAAAAGCCTTGGCCTCAGGGGACCCTCTCCAGGTTCTGAAAGGGGCTTCTTCGAACCTCTGTGTGTGGAGTCATTTTGTGCTCCTTCCTGGCCCTACACCTTCAAGCTCTCCCTGGGATGCTACTGCGCAAGGGGAACACTTCCTAGATTCTCCTTTGCATCCTGTCTTCATCCCCTCAGGATGTCTGTCTTGAGTTCCTATAACACTGTGATTCCCTTGAGCCAGACTCTGCCAGAACCAAGATACCCACTTACCTGAGTGGAAGAGGTGTTACTGAAACACCATGGGTTCTGTCTGGGTCCCATTGCTCACCACACAGAAAGCCAATCACTGGACAAGTATCACCAGGGAAGAAGGCTTTTTATTCAGGTGACATTAACCTGGAGAATGGGAGATAAGTCTCAAATCCGTCCCCCCGATGGACTAAAATTGGAGGTTTATATAGCTGGGAAGGAATGGAATTGTGTGTGGGAAAACAGGAACTAGGGAAGGGTAAGGAAAACGAATGAAGGCTCTGGTGTCTTACTGTCTGGATGCAGTGATCTGGTAAATTTCAGTCCTTTGTCTGAGGGTCAGTTTCCTGAGGAAGGAACTCAGATGAGACAAATGAAAGTTTTCAAGTTTTAAGATGGGGGTGTCAATTTGTATATTTATTCAAAATAAATCATAAGGGTCAGGCACGATGCCTCACGCCTATAATCCCAGCACTCTGGGAGGCTGAAGCAGGAGGATTGCTTGAAGTCAGGAATTTGAGACCAGCCTGGGCAACATGGTGAAACCCCGTCTCTACAAAAAATACAAAAATTAGCCAGGTGTAGTGGTACATGCCTGTGATCCCAGCTACTCGAGACGCTAAGGTGGTAGAATCACCTGTGTCTGGGGAGGTTGAGGCTGCAGGGAGCTGTGATAGCACTCCAGCCTGGGCAACAGTGAGAACCTGTCTTAAAAAGAAAGTAATTTACATATTTAATTCCCACGTGTGTCATATTTGACTTGTATAGGAAAATAAAGATCCTATTACATCTTGAACATGATCTACCAAAACATGTTTATACTGGTAGGAGGATCAGTTGAGCCCAGGAAGTTGAGTCTGCAGTGATCACACCACTGAACTCCTGCCTGGGGAACAGGTTCATTAAAATAAAAAAAAACAGGCCAGGCACAGTGGCTTACGCCTGTAATCTCAGCACTTTAGGAGGCTGAGGTGAGTGGATCACATGAAGCCAGGAGTTTGAGACCAGCCAGGCCAACATGAAGAAATCCTGTCTCTACTAAAAACGCAAAAATTAGCTGGGTGTGGCGACGCATGCCTGTAATCCCAGCTACTTGGGTGGCTGAGGCATGAGAATTGCTTGAACCTGGGAGGTGGAGGTTGCAGTGACATTGTGCCACTGCATTCCAGCCTGGGCGACAGAGGGAGACCCAGTCTCAAAAACAAAACAAAACAAAACAAAAAATAAAAAACCCCATAAATGTCAGTTATTGGAACAATAGGCCTGGTTTCAGAGGGGAGCCTAGTTTTCAACTTTTCTTTGAACTTCCTGCTTCCTCAAAAGGCCATTGAGCTCTGGAAGATTTGGGACTAAAGACCTATCTCAGGAATCTTACCTTGAGCCAAAGGCCACTTGAGTTGGGGCCATTGCTTACCTTGGTTGCAGGGGAGTAGCAATGTTTGCTGCACATGGAGAGAGTCTTAACATGCCTCTTACTGAGGGGATGGACGCTGGCGCCCGGTCGGCACGCTGGTACCATGTGTGTTGCCAAGAGCCTATCGGCTTCTACTGGGCCAGGTAGCACGAGAGACGCTCCCACAGCCCCTCCCTGTGGATTTAGGAAGGTTGGCCTTCCTACTCTTGCACACAGCTACTTAGGGCAAATCTGCAAAGCATATTTTGCATGTTGAAGCATAGGTCTATTTGGATTATTCTTTCTCCTATTTTCTCCTGACAGCTTCCTTTCCAAACAATCAAGAAAAAAACAAAAGCTGGCCAGGCATGGTGGCTCATCCCAGCACTTTGGGAGGCTGAGGCAGGTGGATTACTTGAGGTCAGGAGTTCAAGACCAGCCTGGTAAAACCTTGTTTCTACTAAAAATACGAGAATTAGCCAGGTGTGGTGGCAGGTGCCTGTAATCCCAGCTCTACTTTGGAGGCTGAGGCAGGAGAATCGCTTGAAACTGGGAGGCAGAGGTTTCAGTGAGCTGAGATTGTGCCATTGAACTCCAGTCTGAGTGACAGAGAGAGACTCCATCTAGAAAGAAAGAGAGAGAGAGAGAGAGAGGGAGGGAGGGATAGAGGGAAGATGGGAGGGAGGAAGGAAGGTAGGAAGGAAGGAAGAAAGAAAAGAAAGAAAGAGAAAGGAAGAAAGAAAAGCTGAAAACATTAAAAATAGAAGGAAACTGCAGAATATGCAACAATTAGTAGGTATTTGGTCTTCTGGGGATAGATATTACATCCTATTTGCAAATCTTTGTTGATGATCTGAGTGGTCACTTTCTTGATAGCATGAGATACTACTTCACACTCACTAGGATGGCTACAATCCAAATCACAATGGTTGGCAAGGATGTGGGGAAATGGGAGACTTCATAAGTCGTTGCTGGTGGAAATGTACAATGGCATAGCCGCTACGGAGAACAGTTCGGGAGTTTTTCAGTTAAACATAGTTACCACAGGACCAGCAAGTCTGTTCCTAGGTGTATACTTAAGATAATTGAAAACATATGTCCACACAAAACTTGTACACGAATGTCGATAGTAGCATTATTCATGTTAGCAATAAAGTAGAAACAACTCAAGTGTCCATCAATGAATGAATAAATAAAATGTGGCATATCCTACAATGGAATATTACTCATCATAAAAAGGAATGAAGTATCAATATATGTGACAACATGGATGGACCTTAACATGCTAAGTGAAAGAAACCAGACCTAAAAAACTGCATGATTTCATTTATATGAAATTTCCAGAATAGGCAAACCCGTAGAGGCAGCAAATAGATGAATGGTTGCCAGGGGCTGAGGCCAGGAGATGGGAAGTGAGAGCTAATGGGCACGGAGATTCTTTTGGGGGTTATGAAATGCTCTTGGAGAGGATAGTGATGGTTGTGTGACTTCATGTCTATACTAAAAACCAATGGAATGTATACTTTACCAAGGTGAATTTTATAGCATGTAAATTATGTCTCAATTTTGGAAGCCTCTTCATTAAGAACACATGAGCCTGCTTCTGCAGCACATATGCTAAAATTGGAATGACACAGAGATTAGCATGGCCCCTGCACAAAGATGACACACAATTCGTGCAGCATTCCATGTTAATAAAAAGAACACATTCGCACTCCAACTTACACGTGACCCCGATCATCTTTGATTCTGTTAACAATTTTTTCATTGGTAAAACCCACAAGAGGAAAAATACTCTCCTTTTCTAAATTGCTCACTAGATTGACCAGAATGGTGTCTAATAAATTCTTTTTCTTTAATGAAAATACAAGAATGATTTTATAGTTAGGGCATCTGTTGGGGGGGAATTGTTACACGATCATGTTCCTGTCTTAAAGAGGAATTTAAACAGTTCCTCTGATCTTTTAAATATTCAAAAAGATTATTTTTGAAACTGCTGTTTAAATGGAGAAAGTGGGATTTAAGAAGGTGCAGCTTCAAAGCTGGAATTCACAGAGCTGTAGAGAAGTTTATAAAGCAGTATCACATAATAAAATTAAAGTGTTCCCACCAATTATAAGGGCATTCTTTTGAGACTAAAAGCATTTCTTACAGTGTTCAAACATATCTCGGTATGCTAAAGAGAAAGGAAAACATTTTACATGTACACTTTATTTTACAGGAATGATAGTGCCTTCTGGGTCTTGCTTCACTGGGATTTTTAAAAATCAAGGAAATGTATATGAATGTGCTTTGCGCTCTCTGAAGAAATGTGACATATAAATTCAAAACATTGTTATCTTAATTCAATAAAACTTTATGGAAATGACATAAAAGCACCTGGCGAATTCTAGTTTATGCTCTAATTACCCACACAAAACATTTTTCACTCACTCCATAAAAGGGTTATAGCCTTACTTTTTTTTAATTTATGTGAGCTTGAAATGAAATGCACTCACTTCCCAGTAGGGAAGTGATTCGCTGTCAAATCATGGGAGAAGGATGGTTTGACGATGAAAGTTGATGCCGATAGTCACATCCACTGCTCCTACCCCGCCTCACCGCCCACACTCTGGACCAAACAACTCCTTTTTCTTTTTTTATTCTAAATTGCTCCTTGAGAAGTCTTGTTTATACAATTTTACGCAAGCTAAGGGGAAGCCCATTGCGTTCTAGGCTGCTTTTCTTCTCCCTCTCTCTCTCCTTTTTCACAGAACCTAATTATTGGACACATTGCTTTCTTAGAACAATCAAGAACAGAAAGGCGAGTCCCTCTGGTTGAGGAAAGGCAGCCAGTTCAGGGTTTAGGGCCCTGGAATTTTCTCTGAGCAATAACCAGCTTGGAGTGGGCTCTGCCAATGAAGTCCGCGGGGGCTGGGTAATCAGAGAGAAGCCCCAGAGATGCCCGTTCCCTGCAGGACCTGGAGGGCTTCCCTGACCAGAGGACAGCTGCCTTTTGCTGGGGTCCTTTCACCTGCTCCACGTAGACCTCCCACCAGAAATCTGCACCCCTCCTGCCCCCTTTTGCCTCTGCAGGAAGTTTCACACTCACTCATCTGGCCCAGAAACAAGCTTCCTCTTTCTCAGATGCAAGACCACCTACTGGCTCTGCAATTCCTTCACAGACTAACCAGGCCCTCCTGGAGCAGGCCCCAAACAGCCAAATGATTAATGTGGTTGTTACGTGTATTGCAGACTGTCCATCAACAGAAGTGGAAAAAAACCACCTTTGGGGGCTGTCCCAGGCTTAGGCACAACAGTGAGTTCCCAGCTTCAAAGGAACTTTATCTAAAAGCCATTTTTCTCTGGAGCTGAGAGGAGCAGGGAGAGCGGGCAGCTGGCCAGCCACAGCTGGAGAGAGGACTGGAAAGGCCTGTTGAGCACCAGCTCCTTTGCTGGGTTGCCGGGTCTGGTTTTATTTTGGCCGTGTCAAATTCTGGCTTGAGTTTGTACTGATGTTGCCAGCTCATTCATTATACCCACAAAATAATAATGCCAGCAATAACAACAATGAATAATAATAACAACAGCAGATCCCATTTACTCAGCATGCACCATGTGCCCGGTGCTGGGCTAAATGTTTAACCTAAATTTTCTCATTCGATCCTTACAGACTCCTAGAGGTTAAATGACCTCCCTACACCCAAGTCGGCCATGAAATTTTGTCTGAATCCAAAGCCCATTGAGTACTCTGGTCTTCTACATACAGCCTGGGCTGTATTTTCCAATCTCCAGAGGAGGGAACTTTCAGAAGGCCGTTACCTCCCCAGGCCCTGGAGGCTGGGAGGTCACCGAGGGGCTGTCATTTTTAGGGAGGTCTTATGCACACAGAGATGGCAAAGCAATGTACCCATGTCTTTACGTCAAAGGCTAAGGGAAACGTCACACTCTCAAATATTAGAAGGAAAATTATAAAATTGGTGAATATCAGAGTCAAGCAAAATTTGTCTTTTATATAGTAGGCACTCCAAATCATTCTGTGAAGCAGAACCCTCTTTTTTTTCCTCTTAGACTTACCTGTTTTGTGCTTAGTAGACTCTTTTGATGTCTTTGTAGGGGAGGTATTGCCCAAGTTTATTTTCTTCACCGCATCTTGAGTTCTTGAGCCATAGATTTTCAGGCCATGTAAAATGTAGGTGGAAACACAATTTTTTCCTTAATGTCTTTGTCTCTATTATCTTGATATTTAAAACATTCCTTGGAGCCTAACAGATTAAGCTATTTTTGAACATATCATAGTAATGTGAACCACACATTAGCACACATTATTCTTCCAGGGCTGGAACATTTATTGAATTTCAGAACCTAAACATTTCCCAAGAAAATCTGCAAATTAATATTAGCAGAGTCCATACATTCTTTCTAGAAACAGGTGCTAAATGATTCCCAAATATATAAAGAATAGAAACTAAAACAGGACAATCTATCAGGAGTTTATTTTAAATAAAGTCCAGATGGAAGATTTCCACTTGGGTGTTTTAGCAGCACACCCTGGCTTCTAGGCCGAGTGCACCCCTGCAGTCAGCCACAATCCCCTCGGCTCTAGTTGCTTAATCAAGGAGCAAAATCAACGGCCTGTCCTTGTGTCTTTTCCCATTCCAGCCCTGCCCCCCAGGTCTCTCCATGCAAAGGATCCTTTGTAGTTGTACCTAATTTTCCTTCAGGCCTTGTAACTCTTTACTTCTTTGGCGACACCTGTTTTACTGTAGTGGGGCAAGCAGGCACAGGTAATAATGTGGACAATTCAGATCAATCTGCTGCATGGATTCTGGGAGAGGCACAGAACAGGGACGGTGCCTCAGCTGGCCTGGTGGCCCCCCAGGACACCCAGGGAGGCTTGCGCCTGTCCAGCTCTTGTGGGATACTCCCCAGTTCAAAACCTCCACATAGTCTAAGATGGCTCGCAGGACCCAGCTGGCCCGGAGCTCTTCACAATAGGGCTATTTCCCACGCTTGCCACTCATGTCCTCCACCTCCACCTGCGGTGCCCCCGGATGTGTCCCCAGGCCTTTGCTGAGCTCTCTTCTTCCTAGAAGCCCTTCCTTCCCGACATGGCCAGAATCCTAAGCAGCTTTCCAGGCTGAAAGACAGCTTCCCTCACGGCCTGCCTCACCTCTCTGCAGCCATAATGAAACCTCACCCACTTCCCTTTCTCCCTTCCTCCTTCCCTTCTTCTTTAACATTTTGTTATGGCAAACCTCAAACATATTCAAAAGCAGACAAAATAATACAATGAAATGTTGTGTTCCTCTTGCCCGGGTTCAACAATGTGAATGCATGCCCTGAGAGGTTTCACCTGTTCCCATTCAATCATTTTGAAGCAAATCCCAAATTTCATCATTTCATCCACGAGTGTTTCAGAATGTATTTCTAAGGATTATTTTTAAAAAACTTAACACAATGCTATTATCATACCAAATACAACAATTCCTTAAGATCATTACATTTCCTCAATTGTCTAAGAATTTTTTTTTATAGTTTGTTTAAATGAGAATCCAAGTAAGGGGTACACATGGCAAATGGCGGATTGGTTTCTCAAGCTGCTTTGAATTTATGGTGCCCCACCTACCTCTCCCTAATTTCACTGTTGGAGATCCAGGGTCCCTTGTTCTGCAGAGCCCCCAGAGTCTGGACTTTGCCAAGGGAGTCCTAGAGTTTCCCTTTGATGATCCCTCTGCTGTGGCATCTGGAGCCCTCGGAGTCACTGGGAGGCCTCCAAGGACTTGCCCAGGAGGCAGGGTCCTTGAGGTGAGGTCCTTCCCTCCTAGGTCCCTTGGGAAATGTCCTCTGAATTCTGTGGCAGGTGTGATTTATGATCCTGAACCTTCAGATTCTAGGAGTGTCTCTGCTGGGGGCCTGCACCTCAAATCCCACAAATTGGGGCAGAAACTCTTCAGCCTCTGCCAAGACAGACCCTCATCAGGCCCCTGAGCTCTAGCCAGGAGCCCATTCCATGTGGAATCTGAGGGAAGGTTCAGTGCCTGGGCCACCGGATTCTGGCCTTGCTTGGCTTTCTTCAGTGTGGCTAATGCCCAGGTGGCCACGGGACAGGTGGAGGTCCAGATCCACACCTCCTTCTCTAAGCCAAAGCCTGTGAGAGGAAATTGCCATTTCTGAGCATCTTAGACTCTCTCTCCTCTCGCTTTCCTTCTACCTCGGGGTGGGTCTCCTTCCCACCTGCATTGCATTTACTTAAGTCTCTACCCACTGATATGCCAGAGGAGTGATAAAAGGACTTAAACAATTCAAGAGAACTGCCATGGTGCAAAATCCTTTTTTGAAAGTCAGAAATCTGATACCACCTATCCCTGTTAACCACCCAATTCATTCCTGAAATTCTTGCTGCTAAGGACAAAGTCATTTAATGAAAGAAATTTCTCCCATTAATTTTAATGGGAAAAAATTATGATATGTTGTCCTCCAACCCAAGATACCCAAACAATTTTCACAGGTAGGAAACTCTACCCATTGAACAATGAAAGTAAGTAATGCAAGTAATAAACAACAACACAAAGGTAGGGGCATCTAGGTTGTACGTAAAATGCAATGTAATAAAGGTCTTTGGAACCAAAAGAGCAAGAGTAGCTGAGGTAGGGCGTCCTTCTTTGGAAGGCTCATTCGTTCTTCATGTTTACGTCACCAGTTTTTCAGCCTTTGGGCTCACAATTACTTTGCCTGCAAACGGTGCTTTAAATTATACACAGATAAACAAAGAGTAAATAAAGGCTGAGCAAAAGAGTGCTTTGGCAGTGTGGGAACAGCACAAATGTCCAAGAAAGTGAGAGCTACAGAAGGTGCTGCCTCCTCCTCTCTCTCGCTAGGTTCACATTTGCAAGGCACACTGAGTCCGTGCAAGCACGGTGCACAGGTGCACCATTCAGGTCTGTTCCCTATGAGATTCTTTGGCGAAACACTGTTATGGCAACTAAATTCGGAGTGTGTTTTTGCCTGCCTTGGATATCAAAACATCACTGCTTGTAGCATTTTTATTTAGTGTGCTTTTTGGATAAAAGGATATTGTATTGAAAAAAAGCCACCGTCCAAAACGTGATTCCAGAGCTATTATGTTGAAGAGTTAATACAACAGTCATCATGTGAGGAAAACCTGTGTGCCTTGGTCTTTCCCTGAGTTTTTCTTCTGCTGAGAGTCCTGATTTCCTCTCAGGCAAATACACGCTTCAGGTAGACTAGCATAAAGGTCACGTTCTCAGAAAGCCAAAAGAGAACAGCCCCTAGATACTTCTATTACCAACACCATACTTATCTGCTCCTTATCCTGAGTTTGTAGTTCTTCAAATCACTGACGCGTGCAACAGCATGGATGAGTTCCAAAAACACGGAGCATGAAAGAGGTCAGACAATGGAACACACACTACAAGTGTCTGAAATCTGGAATAGGCACGTCAATCCAAGGAAACATAACCCAGAACGTGTTCCTTGCGGGTGGGAGCAGGACGTTGACACGAAAGAAGCATATAGAAATTTTCTGGGGTGAATGAAATGTTCTTCACCTTGCTTTGGGTGGTGCTTACACAGGTATGTGTAACTGTCAAAATCCACCAGTTTCAACATCTAAGATCTGTGCATTGTTTTGTAGGTTGATGCAAAAGTAATTGCGGTTTTTGCCACTGAAAGTAATGGCAAAAAGTAAACTTTCAATGCCATTAAAGGAATGGCAAAACCCACAATTACTTTTGCACCAACAAAAACCGCAATTATTTTTGCACCAACCTAATGTATTTACGAATATTAAAATAAATGAATAAAAGAATTCAACAGTCTCTTAACATGGTTATTAAATGTGTGCCTGAATAAACGTTCTTTAGGTAGAGGCAGTGAGTCAGTCCTGGAGGTGCACAATCCTCCAATCAAATAAACCCAGAGCATCCTGGCAGACCCTGCATCACCTGCTTCCTCCAGCTATGGACAGAAATACCTTCTCTTGGGGCCACAGGTACCAAAGGCTGAGACAATGCTTGGTGGTTTGGGGATATTCCTAAATTTCTTCCTCAAGTTATTTCACCTGTGCATCTTTCTCTTGTTCCGTTTCCCCAGAACCACGCAAAGCATCTACATTAATGCATTCATTTCTAGGGCTTTGTTATGGCAGTAAGAAAGGCCATACACTGGGAGGCTGAAATGTATTAAATGTGTTGCTTCTTGGTTGTGGAGGCTGAAGTCTGAGATCAAGGTGTCAACAGCGCCACATTCACTCCGTGGGTGTTGGGGAAGGGTCTGTTCCAGGCCTCTCTCTGGCTCTGGTAGCTCCTCGGCTGTGGCAGCACAGCTCCAGTCTTCACATGGTGTTCTCCCTGTGTGTACGTCTGTGTGAAAATTTCCCTTTTATAAGGACACCAGTCATAATTGATTAGGAGCCTTGCTCAGTAGGTACCTACTCCAGTGTGATCTCATCTTAACTAACGACATCTGTGAGCAACCCTGTAGCAGCCAATGCTCCTCAAACCTCAGTCATTTCTTGGACCACCTTCGTAATTGTTCTCTTAAATAATATGATACCTATACTATTAATTTGCTATTAGCTTTTTTTTTTTTTGAGACAGAGTCTCACTCTTGTTGCCCAGGTTGGAGTGCAATGGCATGATCTTGGCTCATCACAATCTCCGCCTTCCAGGTTCAAGCAATTCTCCTGCCTCAGCCTCCTGAGTAGCTGGGATTACAGGCATGTGCCACCATGCCAGGCTTTTAAATTATTTTTTATTTTTTTTTTAGTGGAGATGGGGTTTCTCCATGTTGGTCAGGCTGGCCTTAAACTCCCAACCTAAGGTGATCTGCCCACTTCGGCTTCCCAAAATGCTGGGATTACAAGTGTGAGCCACCATGCCCGGCCCAGTCTTTTTTTTTTTTTTTTTTTTTTAACCATAATACTCTATACCATAAACAGAAAGCCAGTATCACAGGGCATATGGAAGTTTATGATAAACATAATACACAAAATACATTAAAACCATAAATAATGTAATAAATACAAACACATGACTATTAAAATAAGTGTTTTGGCCGGACACGGTGGCTCACACCTATAATCCCACCACTTTGAGAGGCTGAGGTGGGTGGATTACTTGAGCCCGGGAGTTTGAGACCAGCCTGGGCAACATGGCGAAACCTCCTCTCTGCAAAAATGAAAAAATTAGCCCAGGGCAGTGGTGCATGCATATAGTCCCCGCTGCTTGGTCGGCTGAGGTGGGAGGAGCACTTGAGCCCAAGATGTTGAGGCTACAGTGAGTACCACTGTGCTCCAGCCTGGGAGGCAGAGTGAGATCCTGTCTCAAAAACAAAACAAAGCAAAAGAGAAAGAAAGAAAATAATCTTTGTCAATGTACTACTCCATATCTCATTCTTATCGCCTGTAGCTTGAAAGCTCCCTTTGGAAAACACATACTGTATTTAATCTTGATGGGGTCTGAGAGGCATTTCTAGAAATTACATCAGAGGCCAAGAAGGCACTCTCAGCATGAGAATCTCAGGCCCTGATAGGGTGGAAACAGAAAGGCAGTGGTCCACTAGGGCTTGGGAGGAGAGGGTGAGGTCTGATTACCAACCCAGTACACAGATCAGAGTATCAGAGAGTGACCTTACAAACTGCATTTCATAAAAGATAAAAGTGAGGCCCAGAGAGGTGAAGGCCAGACAGCACCGGGGCCGAGGATGGAACCTGATCCCTGACTTCGTACTCTCACGTCAGTTAAGCGAACCCTGCGGTGCGGCAGCTGGAGAGAGCATTCTGCAGCAGATTACAGATGAGGTTTGCACCACACCTGGGTTCTGTCTTGTGGGTGATGACACACCTGGGTGTCGGCAAATTTTTGGTGACCAGGCCATCTTTCTGAGCTAATTTTGGTTTATTCTTATCAAAAGAGAAAGGCATACTTAGTGTCTGTCAAGATGGTGCTTCCATTGGCCTCAAACGGTTTGCTGAAGAGAACTGTGTTGTTTTTTGGCTGGTTGCTTTTTTTAAAATATAGTAGTTGAACATGGTTGAAATTCACACCACGCTAAAAGGTATGTGGTAAAAAGTTTTCTTCCCAGTGCTAACTTACAATCCTCGAAATCCCCTGTCTGTAGGCACAAACGATTCCTCTGTTTTGGGCATTTTTCTAGAGCTGTGAAGGGGAGTGGCAGCTTTAACATAGGCACCAATGAAATAGCTGAAACAAATTTCACCAGAATCATATCACTTCTGGGAACAATCCCTCAGTCTCCATGGATCCAGTGTTTCTACCCTGCCCCCTACTGAACTCATTTTTTTTCTCATCCTCTTTTAATTAAATTTTAGCCTTTTTAAAGTATTCTGGGTGAAGGATACAGGATAGGAATAAGGGAGGAAGCTGCAACCACGCCTGCTGGCTCTTGGAGGAGAGTCTGGCTGCCTATGTGAGAGGATGAATAAATCTTGTCAGAATAAGAATTTGGGAAAGGAGACAGGTACATAACATTTATTCAGCATACTATTTGACAGAAACTTTAAAATGTAACCTCAAAAAATGGGTGTTTTCATTTCTAGCGTTTAGAAAGGAACCCAGGGGTGAAATAGGTTACGGAACTTGCCTCAATCCCAGCTCGTCCGATTCCAAAGCCCATTCTAGTCCATGCTTCCTTTTGGGGATGGGACATCTGGTGGAATTACTTCCGCTTAAGGGGACAATCCATAGTATCAGGCAGATTTGGTCCCTTACAGGATAAGCTCCATCTTTATCTCTGTGCTTCTTCTGCAATTGTACGTGGTCTAGGGATGCCATAAATGCATATTGAGTGCCTGAGATCACCAAGGAAGAGAGAAGGGGAGAAGACAAAGGACAGAAAACCAAGGATCGGATTCATTCAGGAGTGTGGGAGGTCACCTTTGGGGCACATGAGATTCAAACCAGAGCCCAGCGAGAAAAGAAATTCAGGAAGGAGACTTAACAGCATGGGCTGCTATGGAGGCCTGAAGACCAGCTTCTAGAAGATGCTGTTGGCTCTGATGATTGGTGATCTGTGAGTGGGTTCAGTAAAATGGTAGAAAGGAAGGCAGATTGTGTGTGTGTGTGTGTGTCAGAGAGACAGAGAGAGAGAGAGGAAGGGAGGTGCACTTAATGCCGATGTTCACGTCATGTCTTGTTTTCGGGCTACTGCAACTTTATGAGGTTAGATTTACCAAGCCTTTGTTCTGAAGCCTGGCATTTCTCCCAAGAGTGCCAGTTCTGCCTAATGAGAACAACTCAAGTGAATCCACAGGAAAGAAAAAGGAAAGTGACATTTTAATTTTATCCAGCCTGAAACACAACTGTACACAAGGAATGCGCCTGTGATTCTGAATCATAAATGTATCAATGCCTTATTTTATGGAATAGAAATGTGCTCTGCCCAAATTGGCTATGAAGTGAATAAACATTATTTTCCCACTGAATTCAGCTATAAAGTGACTGGAAATCTTTCCGTGGGGAATGAGGGAAAAAAAAAAAAAAGAAAGAAAAATGGAGAAACAAACCCACTGCCAGAAGGAAGAGAAGACCCATAGCTGACCACGGCCAGCTCCTGCAGAGCAGAGGTGACTCCACGGTTTTCTGGGACCGATTTGTGTTGCCTTCTTCCAAATACCCGGGTCTGTAAGGATTGCTCTAACTTCCTTCTGTTTTGTTTTTCCCTTGATAGGAAAATAGGGGCTATAATACCCAGTGGAGCTGGCATATAGTATTTTGCTTTGCCTGGGCTCCATTTGACACAATGCTGAACATTCCTTAGGTTCAAAGGTTTTGGCTACATAAACTCAGTAATCTCCTACTTCATCAGTTAGTAAATCCACAATTATACATATCAGGTTTCCTTGGACTGGGAGGTGGTACAGCACTGTGCTTTTGCACATGGGCTTCAGGGCCACGTAGACCTGGTTTTGAGACCCAGCTCTGCCACTTAGCAGCTACGCAGGCTTGGATCTATTAAAATCTCTGGGTTTTAGTTTCCACATTTATGTGATAGGTATAATACACACCTCGGGATTACAGAAAGCATTAAATGAAATTACGTGTTTGTATACACATACACGTCTGTGTCTGTATACATACACATCATGTGTTCTATGCTTCATACTGAATATTTACTGGGTATTCAGCAGGGGTAGTAACTGTGATGATGGTGGTGATAATAAAAACACACATACAGAATCTTGTCCCAGTAGATGACCCTTTTTATTCTGCCACAGAGATCTATTTTCACTGCCCAAAGGCACAGAATTTTCACAGCTTTCTAAAATCTCAAGCCTTCTACATTAGTAGTACTCAGATAATTTTTCCCCAGTTGGAACCGCAACATTTAAAAACCTACAGATAAGAAATGCTACCATATGCTTGAGAACCTCCGCCTTCTGCAAGTCACATCACCGCCCAAGAATGTATTGTCCAGGGTGTCTCATTATTTTGTTAGCCAAACAAAATGTGGGCAGAACTGTGGAATGTGTGTGCTGGCCCCAGTGCACCTGTGTGTACATGTGGTCACAACTAAGGGGATCTTTTTACAGGGTGATGGGAAGCTGTAAGGAAAGGTCTGGAATCCAGAGGGCTGAAACCCTGACAGGTCTGTCTTCCTAGCTGGTTAAGTAACCTTGGGCAAGTTACTTAACCTTTCTGTGGCAGTTTTCTTGCTTGTAAACTGGGGGGTGATTACGCCTCTCTTATAGGGCTTATCCTGGAGATTAGAGAAGGAAATGGATGTAAAGACCCTGGCACGGGCCAGCATGCTAGTGATTCTTCTCTTCCCCTCCTTCTCAGGACACCCTGTATTACCTTTACTGGTAAGTCAGACCACAGAATTTCCTCAATGTTTGATCCTAGTGGAGAAACATGGTGGCATATATACCCAAATTGCATAAACTCAGTAGTTTTCAAAACCCGAGTAAGTGGAGAGTAATTCTTCTATTCAGAATGGCAGGAGCTCTGTTCCAGTTATAGTAACTTGACTATGTTGTCAATAACTAAACCTTAAGGACTAATCATACGGTGAAATGTATTCATGCCAGACCGCTATTTATTTCACCTGTAATCACTACCTACCATCTTCCTCTTGCCTTTGGATCCCCACAACCAGGATGGATTTCAGGATCCATCAATCAGTTCCTCTCAAGTTCCTTCCTTAATTCAGTCCCTTCTATTATCTGCCTGTCTGCCTTCTCTTGCTTGTGCCCTGAATGAGCTGAATGTCACTAGACAAAGCTACATAACTTGGCTGACTAGGTTTAACTTCTTTTAGCTCATGAGCTCACACTCCCTGTGGACACTCAACATTGGCTAGCAATCTTACCATGTTTCTTCTATAAGGTCACTCTTCCCTTTCTGAGATGACTATTTCGTACTTTCTCTCTCTCAGCCTCCCACATTCCCTTCCTGCCTCCTAGAAGGTGATCTTGCTTTATTCTTTATTCAGAAAATAAAAACTGCTATGGTGACTCTCATCTTTCCATTGCCAAACAAACAAATCTTCCTGCATCTGCATCAGCCCACAGAATCCTCCTTCCTGCGAGAAGTTGCCCTTCCTACCAAAGGCTTGTCCCCTGGTGTGCCCCCTTAGTGCTTTTCCAACTTTAATGTGTATGTGAATGGCCTGCTTGTTAAAATGCAGAGTCTTATTCGGAAGATCTGGGCCAGGGGCTGGAGATTCTGCATTTCTAACACGCTTCCAGGTGATGCCAATGATCTGAGCAGCAAGTGCACATTCCTATCTCTCTTTCTCTTTTAGGTCATTTTTATCATCATAAGCAGGCTCTAGTAGCTTCCTTTTTTTTTTTTTTTCTTTTTTTAGATGGAGTCTCCCTCTGTTGCCCGGGCTGGAGTGCAATGGCACAATCTCGGCTCACTGCAACCTCTGCCTCCCAGATTCAAGTGATTCTTGTGCCTCAGCCTCCCGAGTAGCTGAGATTACAGGCGTGTGCTACCATGCCTGGCTAATTTTTGTATTTTTAGTAGAGATGGGGTTTCACCATGTTGCCCAGGCTGGTCTTGAATTCCTGACCTCAGGTGATCTACTCACCTCAGCCTTCCAAAGTGCAGGTATATTATTTTTAAAATAAGTACTTAAAAATGTTTTAACATGTCAAGCCATGTGATTCATCTGCAAGGCTTGGTTCTGGCCTTCTTTGTCTTCTCACTCTACACTTACTCTCCCCAAGTGATCTCATCCTCTCTCATAAACACATTTCCCTTTATACTCTGATGATTCCTAACTTCATAGCTACCATCCTGGACACTGTGCTTTCCCGAATATGCAGCTAGTATATCCAATGACCCAACACTTCTACTTGGATGTATTCAAGGTACTTAAATCTCAACACATTCAAAACTGAACAACTCTGTCTTGCTGCTCCTTACTCCTGCCCGTGTTGACAAGGTTCCATTGGGCTCACCAGCACCATACCTACATTCCAGATCACAGGAAAGAATAGAGGTAGTGGAGGGTGGGCCACTTCATTGTATAGGATGAGATCTGCAATTGCTCCCGTCACTTCTGTTCACTTCCTTTAGCCAGAATTTTGTTCCATGGCTATGCCTAGCTGTAATAAAGTGTATTAGTTAGTTATTGCTTTGTAACAAACCACTGGCTTACTGACTTAAATCAATACCTTCTATTATTGCTCACAAATGTAAGGATCAGGTGGACAGTTTATCTGGTCTTGGTTGGGTTGATGTAGCATCTGCTATCAGAACACACTGGGTAGGTGGCTCTGCTGATCTTGGCTGGGTTCCCACATGAATTGGAGGATTGGTTGGTCTAGGACTGTCGCAGTTCTTTTCCACATGACCTCTCACGTTCTAGCAGGATAGCCTGGAGGTTACTCTCAAGGCATGGAAGGAGTCCAAGAAAGTGGGGAAGTATGCAAGGCTTCTGGAGGCCAAGGCTGGAAACTGGCACAAGATAACTTCCAGAGTCTCCTGGTCAAAGCAGGTCACAAGGCCAGCCAGGTGGTGGGAACAAACACTCCACCTTTTTGTGAAAGAAGGTGCAAAAGATGGAGATGGAAGGATTGGGATTTTTTTTTAATCAATCTATCACATGGAGGTTGGGGAATTTAGTTTCTAGTGGAGTG
The DNA here is from genome assembly GCA_963573385.1 of Cacajao melanocephalus. Lineage (NCBI taxonomy): Eukaryota > Metazoa > Chordata > Mammalia > Primates > Pitheciidae > Cacajao > Cacajao melanocephalus. Next base: position 52,515 of record CAUYLG010007954.1, on the reverse strand, counting down.
GCCACATGCCCAGCTGAAACGCCAACAGTTCTACTTATAATAAAAGGAAGAAAAAGAGAATGGGTATTAGAGATAATTTATAGACTCTGCCTCAGAAGGAATTATAGTTCCCCATTCATCTTCCCTAAATAGAGGATACACTCTCAATTTCTTGTCATTAATAATAATACCACCCTGACAAAATTTCTATTCTTCTTAACTAGAGCACATTTCTCCCTTGACGGTGCTGACCCAGCAACTTACTCTGTGACCTCTTAATCAAGTGTAAATTGCTTACAAACATTTTGGGGGTTTAATGCATACAGTCTTTAGATTATTTTGTAGTACCTAGCAAGGTAGCATCTTTATGTAAATGTACTTTTAAAATACTCACTTTATAAACATTTTATCGTTATGTTAAAAAACAATTTTTATATAAACCTATTTTTTCTCTCATTCGGCTATTTAAAACGTTTAAGCTATCCATGTAACAGAAATGGACCTGTACCCTGTAAATCTGTAAAAAAAAATCCAAGCAGTAACTAAACATTACCATTGCCCCCAAATCCAGTAGCTCAAATCTGGACTGACAAGTATACTCTAGCATTTTACTACATACCATTAAGAACACATGGGAATTTGGGGATTCTTTAATACAGGCATATGTTTTACATTTCAGTAAAAGTGCACAGTCATGCTTAAATTTAACATAATTTCCTCATAGATTGCTTAAAGTGTATGGGGTCTCTCGGGAATTAATAATAGCTTTTGGAGTTTCTCATTACAGGTTTCTAATAACTGAACATACACTGCTTTGATTTTCAAATTACAGTACTTGAGAGCTGTTTTGTGGTGAGCATAAAGTCAGCTGTTGGTCTAAAGGACAGAGATTAAAATTGTCAAAGTTCGTGGTGGTGGCCATCGTCATGTATTTATCTGTTTGTCAGTAATTTCATGTTGGAGACTGACAGACAATGAAGAATGTGATCATCTTACTTCTAGGCAATTTTAGCACAGCAGCAGGCTCACCAGCAGACTGTGACCTCTCACCGCCCCTTTGTACTGTTTTGAACTAGGGATTAGGTAAAAGAATCTTGCTTGATGTTTCTGAATGGGCTCAGAGGCACCAATTGCAAAGCATCTGTTACTTTTCTGTTGCATAGCTTGACATGATTTCTCAGGAGGTCTCAATTTCTATAAACCAGGATGTGATTGTCATCCTGAACTCTAACCTCCTATCTAATTTTTAAAAAGATGGGTGAGGGTCATGTTGAGGGGAAGGAGGGGATGCTATAGGAGGTGGACTGGGAGTCACAGGGCTCCAAAGGTTGTCAAGGTTAGTGGGTAAGGTTTCCTTCTGCAACCAGAAGTGAAAACTCTGACACTGGGCGTACGGGAATAATTGGGGTAGGCCCCCACTTTGTATGGATTTATGAACAGATAAAAGAGATCAGTGGTTACATATCTCCTCCATTTTCCTGTGTGGGTCTCATGTTTAAAAATTCATACATGTTCCTTTTAAGACATCTCAAAAAGCTTATTAGTCTTCAGATTACTCATTCTATTCCTTCACAGAAAGACATACATATCTTAAGCCATGTTTGGAGATGTAAAAAAAGGGTCCAGTTGGTTTAAATCCCTCAGAGGCCTTCAGAAGCAGGGAATGAATGAAGAGGCCTAGGTGTGGAAGCCATAGAGAGGGGCAGGGGCTCCAGATAGTAGAGTGCACTTCTCTTCTGAAGGGATCATTGTGCACTTCTCTTCTGAAGGGATCATTGTGCATCACGGAAAACACTGTCCTTAAGAAGAGCATTTCTAGGGAAAAACTGGTCCTAGGCATTGCCTTAGATCTTACCCTGAAACTCTGAGCACAAAAGTTCGTGTGACCAACAGTCTTGGTTTGTCCTGGACCAAGGGCTTCCTGAGACACAAGACGTTCTGTTTTAAGATAACCTTAACCCACATTACCAGTGCTCATGGTGGAACATGAGAGTCAAAGGAATGTCAACACTTCTATTTAGCAGAGAAGGAATGTTCCAGGCTCAAGCGACCAGTCGGTTCCCAAGGTGGATGCGGGGAAACACATGGCTACCATGGAAGGTCCTCAGAGGCCAAGCTACTCTAAGCTCCTTGACGGTCTCAACTCAGATAGATTCCAGATCTGATGTAGCTTACAATGTTAGGGTTCAGAATATAACTAGGTCAGCTCTTCACTTCCTCTGAGGACAATTCTAGGACTAGCTGAGGTATAGGATGTGCTCATTCAGCTTGCAGTCCTGGTCCACATATGAGGATGTCCTGTATAATAGGGATACTTTGACAGTTATAAAGCCACCCTGAAATAAAATGCAGGTGGTCAGGATAGTCTGGTAGGGCTTTTTGGGTGCAATTTCAACTGTTTTCAGTATTAAGTATAAACATCTCTCTTTTTAAAAGATATAGACATTAAAAAGTTGCCATGCCTGGCAATAATCAACATCCCTTTTATTGTAGTACCGAGGTGCAGCGAAGTTCAGGGGTTTTCCAAGTGAACACTTCCTCATGGCTGCTCAAATCCGCATGCAGCACTTCTAAGATTAGAATGCTGGTCCCTCCTGTCTGATCTCCCATCTAATACCAAGTCCACATTTTCTTCAACATTTTTTCCCCATTGTTTGAAGATGGCAAAACTCTACCACCTAGGAATTATACTCCACCTTGACTCTAAGACTGAATTATGCCAATTCATTTTTATGGCACGCTGTCATAGTCAGAGGAAAGTTCTATGAGGTCTTGTAGTTGACAGCAAGGGCTCTGGTGTCACATGCTTGAGTGGGAATCTCGCTTTGGCACCTGGATAGCTTTTTGTGACTGAGGACCACCTCCACCCTTAAGGGGCAGGCTGAGCTTTTATTAGATGACTTATTATGGCCTAGTATAGTACATTCTGAATAAATATTATTTCCTTTCTTTTTAATTCCTAAACAAGTATTACATGATAAACTTCTATGTTTACTTTCTAATCCTAAAATAAGAAGAAGACTGACTACTTCTGTAATTGCTATCATCAATGGATTCCTGTAGAACAGATAAAGAATGTTCAACTTATTTGCAGCTTAATGACAAATTAAGGACATAACCTTTTGAATGACTGAAGATCAACAGATATAATCTCAAACCATTTCCTCAATAACCGATGGTCTTGCCTCAGTCGAGGATCTGCCAATGTTTTATCTAACACAGCTACAAATACTACACTTAACAATAGCTACTGCGAAAAGTTCAGTAACATTAGGGTACAGAATAATCTCTAAATTTTAGAAATCTTATCCCCATATTTTTAAGCCAAACAATTTAGTGTACTGAGTGCCAAACTACTTTTAAGTCTTATTTTACAAGCATTTTCAAACATTTATTGGAATTGTATTGCCTGCTGTGATAACAGATTTCAAGTAAAATTACCATGTTATTTGGAACCTAGACTTAAGCTCTACCAAGAGTTTTTTGGTTTCTCTGGAGTTTCTCTAGCTTTTACAATTTCAAGCTGGATATATTTGTTTGTCATGAATTATTTATAATTTATAAAGTTGGGAGAGAAGTTTTTCAGCCTCTTCATATCACATATTAGCATTAAACCTAAAAATGGCTCACAGGAAAACAAACAGGTCAGTGACTAGAATTCCTACTAGAGTAGTTGTAATCTTTGGCTCCAAAATGACATGCATTTTGTTTTGTTTTTGAGACAGGGTCTTGCTCTGTGGCCCAGGTTGGGGGTGCACTGGTATAATTATGGTTCACTGCAGCCCTGACTTCCTGGGTTCAGGTGATCCTCCCACCTGATCCTCCTGAGAGGCAGGGAATACAGGGGTACACCACCATGCCCAGCTTATTTTTAAATTTTTTTGTAGAGACTGGGTTTTGCCATGTTGCCCAGGCTGGTCTTGAACTCTTGGGCTCAAGCGATCTGGCCACTATGGCATGCCAAAGTGCTGGGATTACAGATGTGAGCCACCAAGCCTGGCCTAATAACACATTTTTAAATGGTCTGACATAGAAGTAGATATGAAATCTGGAATAAAATACATTTATTATTTAAAATATGTGCTGGCTGGCTATAGTGACTCAAGCCTATATAACCCTAGCAATTTTGGAGGTTTTGGTGAGAGGATCACTTGAGGCCAGAAGTTTGAGACCAGCCTGGGCAACACAGTGAGACCTTGTTGCTACAGAAAAACAAAAACAATTGTAATGTAAAGATTGCCTATTAAGGTCAATATTAGTATTATGCGTCTGGTTTAATGAGCCAAAAGTAGGGGAAAAAAACCAGTTTAATAAAATCTCATTTTCAATGGTTTGGTGCTTTTAGTGCTGAATTTTAAAATCTAAAGTATTAAAGTAAAAATAAAAAACTTTGTGGTGAGAAACTCTGTAGGCAATGAAACTTTCTGAGCAATTTCCCAAAAATTAGTGTTGTACCATGTTGAATTTATTTTATGTTAAAGAAAGAAATGACACATAGTTATCTGATCTCCCCCTTATCCCCCAGTCTATGGTGGTCTGTATCAGGATTGACAAACTACAACCCATGGGCCAAATCCCATGCCTACTGTGATTATAAAGTGTCACTGGAATTTAGCTGTGCCCAGTGCATTTACATACCGTCTGTGGCTCCTTGTGCTACAACTAGAGGGCTGAGTAGTGCAACAGAGACCATACAGCATTCTGGTACGCTGAAAAATGTTCTTAAAAAAAATAAATGGTAAAATCACTATTAAAAAGACAAAAAATATTCTTGGGTATTTTGGTTTAAAAGTGGCATCTGCAATATTTAAATATATTTTCTTAAGATTTAACTAGTTAAAAACAACAAAAACTGTATCTTTTGAATCAGGCATTTTACATGTTAAAACATTTCAAGGTGGATGATTTGTATTTGTAAATTCTACTATTCAGCAGTGAAAGTATTAATGGTTCCTTAAATGAGACCAAGCGTATGGTGGGGTCCGTAACTGTATTTGGTGGAGGAGGAGTAGAAGTTTCCACTACGCTTTGTTACGCAAAGAACCCTGAATTTTCAATCAGCAAGTCAATGTGTTCTAGAAACTACACCACACGTTTCCTCTGCCTCCTATAGCTGCACACTAAAATAGCCTGAAGGTGAAGCCAGACAGACACCCTTGTCATTGAATGCATTGACTGTGACCAATACAGTTGAGTTTACTTCTTTTGCTAAAATTAAGGAGAAAAAAAAGAACAAAACAAAGCTTGAGGGCAATCACTGTAACAATTTTGAGAGAAATAAAGTCGAAAGTGGCTGAACACAATAAGTAGCTCAGACTTCACTTTCACCAGAAGGCTATTTTTGGAGTTACATATTTTAATTGTTGATAAAGAAGGTTATAACAGAAAGAATGCCCAGTCAATATGTTAAATGATAGCAATCTACTATAACAACCATAAAATCATCAGGCTACTGACAGCTGGAGAAATTCCACATGCTAAGCAACTCAACTACAAAGAAATATTAGAGGTTTGAGATGAAAAATACACTTGAACCTGTAATTGAATTAGACAAGCCTCACTGCACGTAAGGCTATAGCGGTCACCAGGACACAAAGCAAATGTCGGGTTACCAGAAGTGCATTTTATCAGCCACAGTGATTTATTGAGTGCTTTAATAATACAAGTGTACATCAACTGATCCACAGTCAAAAGTGGCAGGTCCCTAAGAAATTTACAAGCACTTTAAGTAAATCAAAATACATATTATTTTGTTCAATCCAACAGTCTTCTGCGTTGTGGGACAGAAGGCTAGTGATAAACAGAGTCTCAGTAATGCACAGTGATTCTGATTGAAGCTCTTGTACAAAAACTTGTTCCCAGTAGCATGCACCCACCAATAAAGACTTCAGTACAAAAAATTAACCCTAAGCACTACATTTAAGTAGAAACGAGATATAATTCTGAATGTGTTTTCCCAAAGATCACATAAAAGGAAAAAAATCAAAATCAAATAAACAACAACAACAAAAAAAACAAAACCACACAGTAATACAAAGCTTTGTAAGAAAGCTCTTACTATTACAGGTCCAACATTGTTTGCACTGAAAACAAAAGTTCCCATCTATGATGAGGTGGGAAAAAAATCCCAAATCTTTCAAGTTAACAGAAATCAACAAGGGAATAAAATGAGAGAAAAAAGAAAGCATGGGAGAGAGGAAGTGGGGCAGGAAGAAGTGGGATGGGAAGATGGACAATATACCATCATAAAATGGTTCCAAATTTAATAAAAATAGGAAAATAAGAACCGAGGTCTGGAGGGGTGGGTAGGGCTACCGATGCACTTGGTGAATGTGCTTGCACAGGTCCGGCGGGGGCGGCAGGCAGCAGGCCCCTATGTGGCGTACCGCTTGGTCCACTGTCTGGCCATCCGGTCGTGCTCTGCTCTGTTGGTCATGTACTGTGTGGCGATGCTGCCCACCAGAGGGTCAGCTGTAAGGAAAGCAGAGTTGGGAGTCAGTAAATACCAGCACCGCTGGGGAAGGAGTGTTCAGAAAGCTGGCAAGCAGCAAGAGGGGAGGAGATGAGAAGCTGCTCTTCTAACCTGGACCACCATTGCTGCGGCTGAGCCAGTGACCTGCTGCTGACAGACTACATTTCACACCAGCTGCCCAAAGAGTCAGCTATCTGTTTTATTGATAGCTCTTGTCATACTTCTTGACAAGTCTTATTCTCTTTTCCTGTCCCCACCACATACTTCTCACCCTGCTCCTTTTGTATATTTTTTTCTTTTGAGACAGGGTCTTGCTCTGTCACCTAGGCTAGAGTACAGTGGCGTGATCACAACTCACTGTAGCCTTGACCTCCTGGGATCAAGCAATCCTCCTTCTGCCTCAGCCTCCTGAGAAGCTGGGACCACAGGTGTGTGTAACAATGCCTGGCTAATTTTTAAATTTTTTTGTAGAGATGGGGTCTCACTATGTTGTCCAGGCTAGTCTCGAACTCCTGGGCTTAAGTGATCCTCCTGCCTGAGCCTCCCAAAGTGCTGGGATTACATGTGTGAGCCATTTGTCTTCAAGTAGATATTTCATGGAGAAAATGCAAGTGGGCTATGGGAGAGGGACTCCAGGGCTCTTGATGAGCTCTCTTGGGAAGAAGTTTGGAGGTCTGGACAACTCCTTAGCCTAGGCTGGCACCACAGGCAGATGGCACTCTCCTGCCAGATTATCTTCACTGAGGAGGCATCAGAGTCTGAGCTGGACACAGTCAAAAGAGGGGAGAGATAGTCCACTTCTTCCTCAAAATTTGGGAACATCCAATCTACATAGCTCATTATTATAAAAATACTAACAGACGTTACTAATAGCTGACACTCACCATGATTTACCATGTCCTAAAACTCTAACATGTCAATGACATGAATTCCTGAGGAGCTGACACAGGAGGAAACTGGAGCATAATGAGGCTCAGTCACTTGCTCAACATGGAGCAGGGGGTGGAGCAGGGCTTGGAGCCAGAGTTCACCCTCTTAACTACACGGTGCTGGAAGATAGCTTTCTATCCAGAATACTGATTGGGTCAACGTTTAATTTAAGAAATTGGGGCACAGTGACTCACACTTATGAAACCAGCACTTTGGAAGGCTGAAGTAGCAGGATCGCTTGAATCCAGGAGTTTGAGTCTGTAGCGAGCTATGATCGTGCCACTGAACATCAGCCTGGGTGACAGAGTGAGACCTTCTTTAAAAAAAAAGACAAAAAAAAAATTAAAGTAATTTAAAAAAAAGTAACTTAGGTTCCTAAAGATCCCAGATTCTTCTCTTTTCCCTTCAATTCTCTAATTTTATTCTTTCCCTGATTTCACCCCCTCCACCCATTTTTGGTATTGGGAATTTGGGTGTATTAGAGCAGGCAGGTAAGAAGGAACCAAAAGGGAAAATGAGAAAAATCATGAAAAGCTAATGTTTAGTAGGAAAAAATGGTAGAGAATCTGGAAGTGTCTGTGGTCCAATACCACCTGCAGCTTGAGAAGATCCTGAGGCTCTAACCCTTAAGACATTCATAGTCATACGTTCTCAATATGAAAGGTGTAATAGAAACACTATGTTTTAATCCATCTGCTGAGGCAGCTGTTAACAAAGGCTTCGAAAGTCTGCTCAACAAGACCTTGCTCAAGTTTTCTTGGAATTGGGCTTATCTTGTAATAATTATTCTAGGGAGAAGCCACTTTCCTACATTCACTTATATCACAATTAGTAGATTACTTGGCAACGTAGGTTTGTTCAGAACTTTTGCCTTTGTGCCTACTCCTTATGATTCTTCTCCTTCATTTTCCCAGATGTTGAAACCAAAACGCTACCATTCAAACCAGTTCAGTCAAGATTAGTAAGATTTAAACCAGCGATACCAAATGCAGACACAAAATACCTGGGAATTAGCTAGGATACTATTTTTGAAATGTGGCCTTTCAGTTGAGCCTAAGTAACGACATTAGAGTAGAAAGGGTCTATCTTTGAAAAAAATAATCTTGTTCTGATTCCTGGCATTCTAGAATGCAAAGACTAAGGTGAAACATGGGCATCCTTAATAGCTTAAGTTTATATCACTCAAAATAGGTGTTTAATTAAATAGAACTTATATTAGTGAAACACACTAAAGAGCCATTCTAACTTACTGATCGAGGGAAGGCTCAATGTCAGAAGAATGACAATGATGTATATGTTCTACCTCAAACTGCACCCACATCCAGAGTGTACACACTGGGAATAAGACAGGTCTGTCACTTCAGCTCAAAGTAGGTAGAAGGAAACAAATGAAGAATAAAGGGAACAAGAAGCTGTGGGGTGGGAAAATGTGTCATATCAAGTGTTAATAGTATTTCAGTACAGGCAAAAGGAGAAACAATGAAAAACAAGTTGGAATGCTGGTAACACAATTAGTGTGCATTGTGTAAACTTTTTTTGCATGCTTAAATAACATTTAATTGCTTTCAAGGTTCTTTTACATTTTCAAATTTGATTTTAAAAATATTTTTTTCCACCTGTAAAATTATACATGCTAACTAACTATAAAACAGTAATTAGAAATCACCTCAGACAATATGCAAGACAGAAAGTTGAAAGTAAAGACCATCTCATGTATAAATCCATGCAAAGAAAACTACTGTTAACATCTTGGCATATTTTCTTCCTACACTTCTAAACACATGAAGTAAAAAAAAAAAGGGATTAACTTATATTCTGCTTTTGTAATCTTTTAAAAAATAACTATGATTTTTATATCAATATGGTAAATAACTTTTTACATAAATAATTATAGATCTACTTCATCATTTCTAATACCTGAATTAAGAGCCAATTTCCTGTTTTTAGATGTTTGAGTATTCTCCAACTTTTGCTTTAAAAACAATGCTGTGAGGACCATTACCATGCATGTATCTTTGGAAGTAATACAAATCTTTAATTTGCTTATAGTATAAAATGAAGGGATAAAATAAAAATATAAGATGACGGAGTTAAAAAAAATCATGTTATTGGCTGGGTGTGATGGCTCACATCTATAATCCCAACACTTTGGGAGTCTGAGGGTGGAGGATAGCACGAGGCTTACGAGTTCAAGGCCAGCCTGGGCAACACAGTGAGACATCCATCTCCACAAAAAAATAAAAATTAGCCAGGTGTGGTGGTGTGCCCCTGTAGTCTAGCCTACTTGGGAGGCTTGCTTGAGCCCAGAAGTTTAAGACTGCCGTGAGTTGTGATCATGCCAGTGCACTCCAGCATGTATTAGAGGTTCCCTGAGGCAGAGGTATAGAATCTACAGTGTGATTAATAGAGACGGAAGTTGGGTATACAAAGCTCTCCTCTAAACCACATTTCCTGATCTGTTTAATAAAAATCATCTCTCTCTTTTTTTTTTGAGATATGGTCTCACTCTGTTGGCCTGGTTGGAATGCAGTGGTGGGATAATGGCTCACTTCAGCCTTGAGCCCTGGGCTCAAGCAATCTTTCTTCCTCAACCTCTTGAGTAGCTGGGACTATAGGCACACATCACCATGTCCAGTTATTTTTTTTTTTTCGGTAGAGACGAGCTTTCCCTATGTTGCCTAGGCTGGTCTTAAACTCCTGGCTTCAAGTGTCCTCCCACCTTGGCCTCTGAAAGTGGTACGATTACAGGACGAGCTACTGGTCTTAGCATCATAGCATTTTTGTTGACAAAATATCAGCCATAAAATACTAATCTGAATGAAAACATAAGACTGCAAGATTACTGATGAAGGAGAACATGCCTTCTTCTTACTCATCTCTACTTCCTCCCTTACTCCTTTCACCTCTGTCTCCCTACACAATTCAGAAGCAAAGAGTACATACCTGTAAACTAACCATCACTATTTGCAAGTGAGTGAAAGACTGTCATACTGACTGGTCACATTGGCTCATGCCTGTAAGCTCAGAGCTTTGGGAGGCTGAGGCAGGAGGATGGCTTGAGCTGAGGAGTTTGAGACCAAGACTGGGCAACATAGTCAGAATCCATCTCTATAAAAATAAAAATAAAAAATAAAAAATAGCTGCGTGTGGTGGCATGTACCTGTGGTCCCAGCTACCTGGGAGGCTGAGATAGGAGGTTCACTGGAGCCCAGGAGGTCATGATTACAGTAAGCCATGATTGTGCCACTGCACTCCAGCCAGGGTGACAGAGTGAGACCCTGTCTTTACGGAAAAACAAACAAAAAAAAAAAAGAAAAAAAAAGATTGTTATATTGCATCTTCTGCCTCTTCCCATTTTTTGAGGTTTGTGGTATGTGCACCTTTGATTCTAAAAGAAAAAGGCTCAGACAACTCCTGCCTTGCCTCTTTAATGGATGGAGCTACACAGGGTATCAAGCCAAAGGGTTTACAGTCCTGTCTAGAAAAGGGAGAACAGAGACAAAGATCAAGACTAAAAGGGATTGATGAATGCAGATGCAAAAATCCTCAACAAAATACTAGCAAACTGAATCTAGCAGCATTCAAAAAAGCTAATCCACTATCATCAAGTAGATTTTATCCCTGGGATGCAAGGTTGGCTCAACATATGTAAATCAACAAATGTGATTCATCATATAAACAGAATGTAAAAAACCACATCATCATCTCAAGAGATGCAGAAAACACTTTTAAAATTCAACATATCATCTTGTTAAACAACCTCAACAAACTAGGTACTGAAGGAACATACTTCAAAATAACAAGAGCCCTCTACGAAAACCCCACAGCCAACATCATACTAAATGAGCAAAAACTAGAAGCATACTCCTTTCAAATCCTGAGCAAGGATGCCCTCTCTCACTACTGTTATTCAATATTACACTGGAATTCCTAGCCAGAGCAATCAGGCAAGAGAAAGAAATAAAAGGCATTCAAATAGGAAGAGAAGAAGTCAAACTATCCCTGTTTGTGGACAATATGATTCTATACCCTAGAAAACCCCACTGTCTCTGCCCAAAAGCTCCTTGATCCAAACAACTTCAGCAAAGTCCCAGGATACAAAATCAATGCACAAAAATCAGTAGCATTTCTATATACCAACAAAATACAGGCTGAGAGCCAAAACAAGAATACGATCTCATTCACAACAGCCACAAAAAGGATAAAATACAGCTAACCAGGGAGGTGAAAGATCTTTCCAATGAGAGTTACAAATCAGTGCTCAAAGAAATCAGAGGTGGCAAAAACAAATGAAAAAACATTCCATGCTCAGGGATAGGAAGAAGACTGTTAAAATGGCCATACTGCCCACAGCAATTTATAGATTCAGTGCTATTTCTGTCAAAGTATCAATGACATTCTTCACAGAATTAGAAAAAACAATTTTAAAATTCATTGAACAAAAAACAGCCTGAATAGCCAAAGCAACGCTAAGCAAAAAGAACAAAGCTGGAAGTGTCACATGAGCTGACTTCAAAGCATACTACAGGCTATAGTAACCAAAACAGCGTGATACTGGTACAAAAACAGACACATAGACCAGTGGAACAAATTAAACAGCCCAGAAATAATGCCACAGATTTACGACCATCTGATCTTGACAAAGTGGACAAAAATTAGCAATGGGGAAAGGACTCCCTATTCAATAAATGTTGCTGGGCTAATATACGGAAGATTGAAATTGGACCCCTTCCTTACACCATATACAAAAATCAACCAAGATGGATTAAAGACTTAAATGTAAAACCTAAAACTATAAACACCCTGGAGGACAACTTAGGAAATACCATTCTGGACACAGACCTTGGCAAAAATTCCATGATGAAGACTCCAAAAGCAACTGTGACAAAACCAAAAATTAACAAATGGGACCTAATTAAATGTAAGAGAGTCTGCACAGCAAAAAACCAACCAAACAAGCAACACACACACACAAACTATCAACAGAATAAACAGAAACTCTACAGAATGGGAGAAAATATCTGCAAACTATGCATCTGACAAAGTTCTAATATCCAGAGTCTATACGGAACTTAAACAAATTTACAAGCAAAAAACCAACCCCATTAAAAGGTGGGCAAAGGACACAAAGAGACATTTCTCAAAAGAAGACATACATGTGGCCAACAAGCATATGAAAAAATGATCACTGATCATTAAAGAAATGCAAATCAAAACCAAAACGAGATATATTATCATGATACCAGTCAGAATGACCATTATTAAAATGTCAAAACATATGAGATGCTGGAAAGGTCATTAAAAAGAGGGAACGCTTATACACTGCTGGTGGGAACATAAAGCGTTTCCACAAACCACTGTGGAAAGCAGGTGGTGATTTTTCAAAGAACTCAAAGCAGAATTACCATTTGACCCAGCAATCCCATTACTGGGTATATACCTGAAGGAATATAATGTTTCTATCATAAAGAAAGATGTATGTGTATGTTCATTGTAACCCTATTCACAATACCAAAGATGTGGAATCAACCTAAATGCCCACCAATGGTAGACTAGATAAATAAAAAGCTGTGGTATATATACACAAAAGAATGCTATGCAGTCATAAAAAAGAGAGATCACATCCTTTGGGCAACATGGATAGAGCTGGAGGCCACCATCTTAAGCAAACATAGGAAGAGAAAACAAAATACTGCATGTTCTCACTTACAAGTGGGGGCTAAACACTCAGTACCTATGGACACAAAGAAGCAAACAACAGACACCAGGGCCTACTTGAGGATGGAGGGTGGGAGAAGGGTGAGGATAGAAAAACTACCTATGCTTATTACCTAGGTGACAAAACAAACTGTACACCAAACCCCTGTGACATGGAACTGACCTATGTAACAAATTTGCACATGTACACCTGAAACTAATATTAACAATCCAGGCTAAGTGGTAAGAGGAAAGTGAATCTCTGGGAAATGGAGAAAATGGCAGACTGCTGAACTGCTGACTCTATTTGCAAGACCAAAGAACATTCTATCTGGGTTGGATGGTAGGTGGTATGGAAGAAATTACATGAAAAAATCTTTTTATTTCCTTTCCATAAGAAAACATACACATCTTGAAGAAACACAAAAATAGTACAGCATTGTGGAAAAGGTCATGGGCATTGGATCCTGAACGTTTGCGTTTATACCTCAGTTTCACCTCAGGTCACCTTGGGCAAATTACTTAACCTCTATGTGCCTCAGTTTCCTCAACTGCAAAATAGGGAGAATAATGGTACCTACTCCATAGTTTGTTATGAGAATCAAATAAATTAATCCTTGAAAAGCATAGACAAATTGAAGACAAATAAGTATTTGTGTGCATCTTTTAAGAATATAAATATAATTGTCTTCTTAAAGACATTCTCTTCAGATAAAATCCAAAGTCAGCATGGCTCCCAAGGTCTTCTGTGATCTAGACTTTTATCTTTTTAACCTCCTCCCCTCATGCTTTAACCATAATAAATGACTTAAAGCTTTTTAAATAAGCCCTGCTCATAGAGGGCAGCGGTTTGAAACTAACCTGGTCAATATGGCAAGACCCTGCCTCTACATAAATTTTTAAAAATTAGCTGGGTGTGGTGGTACACACCTATAGTCCCAGCTACTCTCAAGGATCCCTTGAGCTCAGGAGTTCAGGATTGAGTGGAGCTATGGTTATGCCACTGCACTCCAGCCTGGGTGTCAGAGTGAGACCCTACCTCAAAAATAAATAAATAAAAATTTAAAAAATAATAAAAGGACCAACAATTTCACCATTTACCTGAAATAAAAGCCCTTTGTCATATGGCACCCTTGCAAAATGTGTTTAACATGATCAGATCTGACATTAGACAGGAAGTTACATGACATTACCATAAGAATTTTTAAAACTTAAACTATTTTTAAAATTTGGGGTATTTTCTGGGACATCTGATTACCTGAAACAAGTTACTGAAATATGCAATAAAAAAATAAGCCCTGCTTTTTCATTACTATGTACCTTTGTTATGTTGGTTCCTCTACCTGGGATAACCTTTTCTACTTTTCTACTTTTTTACCTGGCAGGCTTCTACTCATTTCTCAACATTCAGTTCAAGCATAGCCTCCCTGAGGATGTCTTCCAGGGGCTTCCTAGCAGTCTTATGTGTCCCATCTCTGATTTGCCTGTTCATACCTCTATCATCGTACTGCAAATACAGGCATACCTCAGAAATATTACAGGTCTGGTTACAGACTGCCACGATAAAGTGATGTCACCATAAAGTGAGTCACACATATTGTTTTGGTTTCCCAGTGCATGTTTACACTATACTGTAGTCTATTATATGTGCAACAGCATCATGCCTTAAAAAAAGTACATATCTGACAAAGGGTTAATATCCAGAATCTACAAAGAACTAAAACAGATTTACAAGAAAAAAACAAACCCATTCAAAAGTGGGCAAAGGATATGAACAGACACTTTTCAAAAGAAGGCATTTATGAGACCAAGAAACATGAAAAAAATGCTCATCATCACTGGTCGTCAGAGAAATACAAATCAAAACCACATTGAGATACCATCTCAGGCTAGTTTGAATGGTGATCATTAAAAAAATCTGGAGACAACCATTGCTGGAGAGAATGTAGAGAAATAGAAACACTTTTACACCATTGGTGGGAGTGTGAATTAGTTCAACCATTGTGGAAGACAGTGTGGCGATTCCTCAAGCATCTAGAAATAGAAATTCCATTTGACCCAGCAATCCCATTACTAAGTATATATCCAAAGGATTATAAATCATTCTATTACAAAGACATATGCACAAGTATGTTCCTTGTGGCACTGTTTACAATAGCAAAGACCTGGAACCAACCCAAATGTCCATCAGTGATAGAGTGGACAAGGAAAATGTGGCACATATACACCATGGAATACAATGCAGCCATAAAAAATGATGAGTTTGTGTCCTTTGTAAGGACTTGGATGAATTTGGAAACCATCATTCTCAGCAAACTGACACAAGAACAGAAAATCAAACATTGCATGTCCTCACTCATAGGCCAGTGTTGAACAATAAGAACACGTGGACATAGGGAGGGGAGCATGACACACTGGGATCTGTTCGGGGGCAATAGGGGAGGAACAGCATGGGGTAGGGAGGTTGAGGAGAGATAACTTGGGGAGTAATGCCAGATGTCTGTGATGGGGGGATGGAGGCAGCAAACCATATTGCCATGTATGTACCTATGCAATGATCCTGCATGTTTTGCACATGTATCCCAGAATCTAAAGTGCAATAATATACATATATATATATAAAATAATCCATATTTTAAATAATTCCAATCTTTTACATTTAAAGTAAAAATTATAAATATATTCACAAGAAAAATATAAAAATGATTAATGACATTGTTACAATATACAACTTCAAGGACAAAACCTTGACTATATTCTGAAATTATTTGTGCTATTGTAGTTGATATTTATGTATAGTACAATGTAGATGATATTATATAAGATAAATATGTCATGTATATAAGAGTAATTTTTAAAATCCTTTCATTGTTTCTACTACATCTGGATCTGGCATACAAAATAAAAAGGAAAATATATTCTATTTTTTTAATCTGTGTGGATATCTTGTTGATATAGCAATATTGTTTGTAAAGATCATTGTTTTTCCTGCTACATTAAACTATTATATAGGTCATGTTTAATAATCACATAAATGTATTTGATTCTGAACAATTTTTTCCTATTAAGCAGTTTCTCTATTCTTCCACCAAATAAAGAGTAAAACTTTCTGCTTTAAAAAGCGTATATTATAGTGGGCAACATAAATAAAATAAACAGAATATCATAAGAGAATAATAAGTGTTATAAAGAAAATAATAGAGGTCAAACGATAGAGAGCTGCAGGAATTAGGTAGTCAGAAGGAGGTTTATTGAAAAGGTCACATGAGAAAGTCTGAATACCAGAAGAGGCAGTCCCTAAAAATTATGATTTGGTAGTATTCCAGAGGAAGTGAATAGCTAAATATGAGGGTCAATGCAGGAATTAGACTGATTGGGTGGAGGCAAAAATCTGTAGAGCATTATTAGCCGTGTTAAATATATTGGGTTCTATTTTTCATTTCAGGGGAAGATTTTGGAAAAATTTAAGTTTGGGGTGTGTAATGCCATTTAAAACTTTTAAATATTACTTTGCCACATAGAAAATTAACTGTAGTAGATCAAGTGTAAAAACAGGGCCAGAAGTTTGGTGGTTATTCAGGTAGCCCAAATAATAAACACTGATGTAAATACTTATATATCAGTACCAGAGGTGGTTAAATTCTGAATAAACTGAGAAATTAGAGATAAGGACATACACTGATAAAATGGTGGGATAAAGGAAAGAACAAAGGAAGATTTCTAGAACATAACCTATAAAATTTAAATGAATACTGATGCCACTAGCTGAAAATGAGAAGACAGAAAAAGGTGTATGGTTAGCAGGACTTACGTATGGATCTTGAGTTCAAGCCTCAGTAATTTTTTTGTTGGATTGTTTCTATTTATATTTTTTCTCTCCTAGTATATAACACATTCTTACATGTTTGCCGATGTATAATTTAAATATATGTGGGTAAATGTACAATCTTGATGAGTTTTGACATATATAAGTGTAGATAATATATGTGTAATCTATATAATTATATTTTCATGAAAACAGCACCAAAATTAATATAAAAATATACCCATTAGCTGCTCATTCTCATATCTATTTGTAATCTCTCACTCTTTCCCAGCCTTCCCTTGTGCCCAAGAAAACCACCACTTCTCTGCTTTCTGTCAGAATAAATTTGAATTGTATTTTCTGATAAATAGAATCATACCATTTATTCTTTGTTGACTGAATTTTTTCTCTCAGAATAGTTATTTTAATATACATCCATATGGTATAAAGTCAACAAAAACAAATCAAATATATTTCTCATAGAAGAAAATTATTTCTTTGCAGGCTTATACCACAATTTATTTATCTATTTACCTATTGATGGGAATTTGAATTGCATCAATGGGTGGCTCCTACAAAGAAGGCTAGTTTGGACACTTATGTACACATATTTGTACAGATTATTTCTTGTGAATAAATGCTTAAGAATATAGGAGATCAAACCATATAGAAATGTGTTTAATTTTTAAAAGGGGTTTTCAAAGCATATGTTTTCTCTTAGTTCTACCAGCAGTGTATGAGACTGAATTACTGTGCATTCTTATCAATATTTGGAATGGTCAGGGTTTATAATTTTAGCCACTCTGATATGTTCATAATGATATTAGTGGTTTTACTTTTCAGTTTCCAAATTAGTTATAATATTTAATATATTTTCCTGTGCTTACTTGCCATTTTTCCAGCTTTATTGAAATATGATTGACAAAAAATCGTATATATTTAAGATATATATATGATGTTTATACATACACACTCACACACTACCACAGTAAAGCTAATAAGCATATCCATCATCTCACAGTTACTTTTTTTGTAGTAAGAATACAAGATTAACTCCTTTACAAAATTTCAAATACGTCACACAGTATTTTTAACTATAGTCACCATGATGTACATTAAACCTCTCCCAAAACTGAAAGGTTTTACCCTTTAACAAACATCTTCCCCGTTACTCCCATGCTCCAGTCCTTGGCAACCATCATTCTACAAGACTTCTAGAAAATAACCTATAAAATGTAAATAAATACTGGTCCCAGTCCTTCCTCTGTGCTTTTATACATTTAACTTTGTTAGAATCCACACATAATCATACAGTTTTTGGCTTTCACTGTCACATTTCAGTTAGAATAATGTTCTCTATGTTATTTCAAATGGAAAATTTCCTTCTTTTTAAAGTCTGAATAATATTCCATTGTGTGTGTGTGTATGTGTGCATCTGTGTGTACTATATTTTCTTCATCCATGGACAGACATTTAGGTTTTTCCATGTCCTGACTATTGTGAATAATGTCGCAATGAACATGGGAGTGCAGATATCTTTCAAGATTCTCATATCTGTTTTGAATATATATCCAGTAGTGGGATTGCTTGATCATATAGGCAATCTATTCTTAATTTTCTTAGGAGACACCATATGTTACCCATAATGGCTATACTAATATATATTCCAACCTACGGTATACTAGGGTTTCCTTTTCTCCACATCCTCACCAAAATTTATCTTTTGTATTTATAATAACGGCTATCCTAACAGGTGTGAGGTGGTATCTTTTTGTGGTCTTGATTTAGACTTCCTTGATGATTAGTGATGTTGGGCATGTTTTCGTATACTTAATGGCAATTATATTGGCCATTTTTCTTTAGATAAATGTCTATTCTGGTCCTTTGTCTATCTTTCAATAATGTTATATGTGGAGTATTTTTTTTTTCATACTGAGTTGTCTTTATTCTGGGTATTCTGGATAATTATCATTTGGCGTATTATCCTATATTCTATTCAGGGTTCCCTAGAGAGACAGAGTAAATGGAATATATATTCATATATATATATATATATATATGTATATATATATATATACACACACACACACACATATTTATTTCTTTATTTATTTATATGAGGAGTTTATTAAGTAAAAACTCACAAGATTGCAAGGTCCCACATAGACCATCTGCAGGCTGAAGATTAAGGAGAGCCAGTCTAAGTTTCAAAACTGAAGAATTTGGAGTATGATGTTCAAGGGAAGGATGCATCCAGCACAGGAGAAAGATGTAGGCTGGGAGGCTAAGCCAGTCTCTCTTTTCGCATTTTTCTGCCTGCTTATATTCTAGCTGAGCTGGAAGCTGATTAGACTGTGACTACCCAGATTAAGGGTGGGTCTGCCCTTCCCAGCCCACTGACTCAAATGTTAATCTCCTTTGGCAACACCCTCACAGACACACCCAGGATCAATACTTTGCATCTTTCAATTCAAACAAGCTGACACTCAGTATTAACCATCATAAGTCTACCCTTTGTCAACTTGAATCCATACACATATCCTGAGATTATACATAATCTTCAAATAAAGACAAATAAGGTCATAATTATGCCTAACATAATGCAACTATTCTTTCTACCACTGGAAATGTACCAATCCCCAACATAAATAGGATTACACAAAGTTGACAATACTTAAATGCTGATGTGAAGTCAATAAATCTTATATCATATGATATAGAAGAAAGGAAAGAAAATGAAGACATTTTCTTAGTACAAGTGTATATATGCACAAACGTTTTTAACAAAAGAAGGAGGAAATAGTCATGACAGCTACAGTCCTCATTTCTGCAGCAGGTTATGTGGTCATAGCTGGTACTAATGATTACCTTCTTCTACTATTACCTTTGCCTTCAGCAAGCAGCTCAGCAGGTCATGGTTTGTTTCCTGCTAGAGTGACCCAAACCTTCACTCCAAAGGGTCTGGGCCATTTGTAGTCCTGCCTGGATTCGGCTGTTGTAATTTCCCATTGACCTTAATAACAGGGCATGCTAATACTAAGAGACGCCCTAATGGATCTCCTTTATTTGTGAAAACTTTTCCTTAACCTCCATTGTGAAGTAGTAGGACTGATTTCATCTTGATAGTTCACATCAGTCACTCCAGCCAACACCATAACTCCCTTCTTAGCCTGTTGACTTAAAGTTATGAGGATCCCAAAGTGTCCAGGTGGCAAACTTAACTTCCAGTTTAATGAAAGCGATGTTGTGTCTCCTGGTGGCAGCATTCCTCCCTCTGGAACTAAG
Organism: Cacajao melanocephalus; assembly: GCA_963573385.1. Lineage (NCBI taxonomy): Eukaryota > Metazoa > Chordata > Mammalia > Primates > Pitheciidae > Cacajao > Cacajao melanocephalus. The sequence goes on along the minus strand of CAUYLG010007954.1, from coordinate 32,347 downwards.
ACCTTTAGGCCAGCAGAACGTAATGCTGCAGGAACAGAAAGCAAAATTTTGCTAGTGGATCACTGGGGTGAAGGTGAATGGCACCACTTCCACTTCCACCCCTTGATTCCTGGATCTGTGAATCCTGGCTATAGGAGAAAGGATTTATTGGATGCTGATTCAGAGCATACACAGCCTTCTGGAGAACTTTGCCCCAACCCTGCAAAGTATTGTCACCTAGTTGGCATTGTAATTGTAACTTCATAAGGCCATACCACCATTCTATCAATGTAGCTGCTTCAGGATGATGGAAAACATGGTAAGACTAGTGAATTCCATTAGCGTAAGCCCACTGCTGCACTTCTTTAGCCATAAAGTGAGTGTCTCGGTCAGAGGCAATGCTGTGTGAAATACCATGACAGGGGACAAGCAATACCATGAGTCCAAAGGTGGCAGTCTTGGCAGAACCATTGCAAGCAGGATAGGCAAACCCATATCTGGAATAAGTGTCTATTCCAGTGAGGACAAACCTCTGCCCTTTCTGTGATGGAAGAGGTCTAATATAATCAACCTGCCATCAGGTAGCTACCTGATCACCCTAAGGAATGGTGACACATTGAGGGCTCAGGGTTTGTCTCTGCTGCTGGTAAACCGGGTACTCAGCAATGGCCATAGCCAGGTCAGCCTTGGTAAGTGGAAGCCCATGTTGCTGATCCCGTGTGTAACCTCAGTCCCTGCTACCTTGGACACTTTGTTCATGGGCATATTGGACAATGCCAGGGGTGGCTGGGGAAAGAGGCTGAGCGGTGTCCACAGACTGGGTCATCCTATTCACTTGATTATTAAAATCCTCCTCTGCTGAGGTCACTGTTGGTGATGAGTCAAGGAGTGAGTCACATGGGATGCAAATATCTTCACTTTCTGACTACTCAGAGAGGTCCATCCACATACTTTTTCCCCGAATTTGTCACCAATTTTCCAATCATGCTTCTTCCAAGTCCCTGACCATCCTGCCAAACCATCGGCTACAGCCCATGGATCAGTATATAATCTCACATCTGGCCACTTTTCCTTCCATGCAAAGTGCACAACCAGGTGCACTGTTCAAAGTTCTGCCCACCGGGAAGATTCCCTTCAGGGATGTGCTAGAAAGGGGATGCACTGCTGCTTTCAGGTGGAACCTGCATATTGTCCAGAACCATCTGTGAACCAGGCCCTAGTTTTCTCTTCCTCTGTCAACTGATCAGAGGGAACTCCCCATGAGACCATTGGTGCAGGCTGAGGGAGCAAAGGCAGGGTAGCAGAAATGAAGACCATGGGTATTTGAGCCACTTCCTCATGTAACTTACTTGTGTCTTCAGGACGCACTTGAGCCCAATCATGTACATACCATTTCCATTTGATGTTGGAATGCTGCTGTGCATCACCTACTTTAAGGCTAGATGGGCCAGAAAGTGCCGAGTTCATGAAAGGCTGTTCAGGTCATACGGTGACGTGATGACCCATAGTCAAACATTTCGTTTCCACTAAAGCCCAGTAACAGACCAAGAGCTGCCTCTCAAAAAGAGAGCAGTTATCTGCAGAAGATGGTAGGGCCTTGATCCAAAATCCTAGAGGCCCCTGCTGTGATTCACCCATGGGGGCCTGCCAGAGGCTCCAAGCAGCACCCCTATCTGGCACTAACACAAAGCACCATTGGATCTGCTGAGTCCTATGGCCTAAGTGGCAGAACAGCTTGCACAGCAGCCTGGACCTGATGCAGAGCCTTCTCCTGTTCTGGAATTGACTCAAAACTGGCAGCCTTTGAGGTCACTGGATAAATGGGGTGGAGTAACAAACCCAAATGAGGAATGTGTTGCCTCTAAAATCCAAATAGGCCCACTAGGTATTGTGTCTCTTTCTTGGTTGTAGGAGGGGCCAAATGCAGCAACTTATTCTTCATATTAGAAGGAATACCTCAACAGGCCCCACACCACTGGACCCCTATAAATTTTACTGAGGTAGAAGTTCCCTGAATTTTAGTCAGATTTGTTTCCTATTCTCTGGCACACAAATATCTCACCAATAAGTCCAGTGCATTTGCTACTTCTTGCTCAGTGGATCTAATTAGCTTAATGTAATCAATGTCATGGACCAGTGTCATATTTTGTGGAAAGCAAAATACCATCAAGTTTTTTTCAAATAAGATTATGACACAAAGCCAGAGAGTTGATATACCCTAGAGTTAGGAGAGTAAAGGTATATCGCTGGCCTTTTCACCTGAAGGCAAATTGATTCTGGTCGGAGCTATGGATAGGAATGGAGTAAAAGGCATTTGCCAAGTTAATGGGTCCATATCCGGTACCAGGAGATGTGTTAATTTGCTCAAGCAATGGATCCACATCTGGTACAGCAGCTGCAACTGGAGTCACCACTTGGTTACTCTTGTGATATAATCCACTGTTGTTCTCCATGATCCATCTGTCTTCTGCATACGCCAGATGAAAGAGTTGAATGAGGATGTGGTGGGGATCACCACTTCTGTGTCTTTCATGTCCTGGATGATGGCAGTAATCTCCACAACCACTCCAGGGATGTGATATTGTTTTTGATTTACTATTTTTCTAGGTAAAGACAGTTCTAATGGCTTCCATTGGGCTATTCCGACCATACCAGCCCTCACTCTATCAGTCAGGGAAGAGTGAGGTTCTGCCAACGGCTAAATACGTCTGCCAATTATGCATTCTGGCACTGGGGAAATGCCTACAAGATGAGTCCGGGGACCCACTGGACCCACTGTAAGTTGAACCTGAGCTGAAACTCCATTAACTACCTGAACTCCATAACCCCTTACTGTAACTGAAAGGCCACAATGACGTTTGGTTCCCTGGAATCAATGTCAGCTCACAGCCAGTGTCTGGTAGTCCCTGAAATGTCTGATCATTTCCCTTTCCCCAATGCACAGTTACTCTGGTAAAAGGCTGGACTCCTTGGCAGAAGGATGGGAGAAAGATTAACAGCATAAATTCTCATTATTGTAGCGAGGGCCTTCCTCAAAGGGACTGGCCTCCCCTTCATTCACAGGGTTCTGGGTCTGAAAACTGGCTGAAGTCTGGAAATTGATTGAGGGGCTGTGTTTCTCTGTTTTTAGAATTCAAATTACTCTATTGTATGTTTGACTTAGAAGTTTTCTGTTTATATAAATTAAGTAGGAATGCAGTAGCCTTCCTATCAATTTCTCTTCTAGGAACACCATGAATAATAAGCCAATGCCAGAGCTCTACATGAGTCAGACTATTCTTACTGCTGCTTTGCCTCTGCTGTCCATTATGGTAGCTACATCCACCTTGCCTTTGATGGTTGAGTGCTGACTCTTGGCCCCTGCCACCTTGGTATCCAATTATATCCATTGTATTTAAATGTTGTAGTTGAGTGACTGATTTCCACTGTTAGATCTGACATACAGAAAAGAGCAACTACAGGGCTCTTCAGAGATGCAGGTGCTGCCCTCAGGAATCTATTTTGCAAGATATTGTTCAAGGGTATATCTTCTGGACTTTCCCAGCTAATACGACTAGATCTAAAGTGCCTAAACCTCTACATCATCCCAATCCCTAAGCCTTTGGATCCCTACCTCTACATTAAACCAAGGGAGATTAGGCATTTCTAGCTCACTCACAGTGGGACATCTTTTAATCCATATTTCAGTTAACCAAGCAAGTAAACTATTAGAACCTTTTTAACATCTGAGCTGCAACATTAAATGCACAGTCCCTACTTACTGGGTTCCAATCAAGAAATTCAGCCTGATCCAACTCTATGTTCCTTCCACCATATCTTACACCCTTAATATCCATTCCCATGCCTGCTTTCCAGATTTCTGTTAATATAAATTAGAAAACTCAAGCAGTTCTTTTCGAGTGCATCACAGCTCTGGTCGAGATCACCTGAATCGGTTTTGCTATTAAGTAGCATGGTCATGAGAAAACATCATTTCCTCTCTGGGATATAATCTTGCTTGTAAAATAAGTAAACAGAGTAAGATTCCTTTTAAATCTGTTTTTCAATGATTCATATGTTATTTGTGCACAGTCTTTAGAAAAGTGGTAATAGGGAGCAGGTGATGCTATGAAATAATACATACACTCTAGATCCTTTCTTTTTCCCTTGGTTTTTAAGAGGGATCAAAGTTTTCTTCTTTTTTATTATGATTTTTTTGAGGTGAAGGATGAGGGTAAGATCTTGATTTTATTTGTCTAGGAATAAGGAGTAAAAACTGTGGATTCACCAATAAATAAGTCCCAATAAACATCTGAGCTAGGAAATCATAGCATGAGATCCCCAAATTTTAATTACAGGCTTCTTAGGAGAAAGAAGTTATGGCTTAAGAATTGAAGAAAAGATTTTTGACAACAGAGTCATTCATGGGAAGTTATATAAATGAATTCATATTTTGTTCCTTGTTTAGTACTTTTCTATCATCTCAATCAAAATCAATATAAAATGTTAACATCTGAGAATTTTATACCAAGTCAGTATATCATATATGCATAATAAAATAATTAAAATAAAATAAATGTAAAGAGATTGAATGATGTAGTTAATAAAAGCTTGTGCTAAAACAACATTGAGGAAGCCAAAGTACTTTTTGGAGGCAGATTTAATACTTAGGAGAATGTTGGAGAAGAATAAAGTAGAGCTTGTCTTAATTGCCAGAATGTTTTAGAAAATCATACACTTAAATGGAAATTTCTTAAAACTCTATATACTACCAAAAAAAAAAAAAAGAAAAGAAAAACTGACAACACAATCTGTTTTTTATACAACACAGGAGGTGATCAGAAATGGAAGGTACACACACGGGAACATTTATCCTTAGGAGAAAATAATCATATACTAGTTGGGGAACAACATCTGCTCAGCTAGCTGCTGCTGATCAGTTGTGTCACCCAGGAGAGAAGGAAAACCTCAGGGAAAACAAGCATCAGGGATGTGGCGCAAGTCAAATTAGCAAAGCAGTTCCTCTAGAATAACAAGGATTTGCTGCTTCCGAGTTTAAATATTCTAGGGAAATTAAGGTCTTTTCCCTAAAGTGGAAAAGGAAAATCTGGCTATATTTTACTGAAGACCATGGCTCAAATATCTTACTGAAACTGCATTATAAACCAATGATTGCTAGGATCCAGACTTTTTTTGATATTCTTAGGAAAATTTTATATTTCCTTCAACAGTCCTATTCCTCAAAATTAAAATTCACCATGCCAACTTGCATGCCTGAAATTAACAGTTAATTCTAAAATTAAATCTGTATAAGTAATTCTTTTATTTCCTTTGGGGTTATTAGAATTAAACACACCAAAATAATGCCATTGCTTTAATATGCTTGCTCCAAGAGATAAACACAACTGTCTTACCTTTCCAAAGGCCCTAATTTAGTTGCTAATAAATAAGTAAATCCATAAAATAATTTATATATTTTCTTATGACCAGTGTACACATACATATAAAACTGAATGAGTGATTTGAGTAATAACATAAAATTCACAATCTATTACTAATTGCATACTTTTCATAAAGACCAAATTGTACTAAATTTTGTTTTCATTCGCATACTGTTTAAAAATAATTTTGCCATATGGCACAATATTTTCATTTTTCTGGATTTCATGCTTCACAATTATACAATTTTTGACAGTTTAGATGCAACTGACGTCTTGATGATGAATTCAGCCATATAGCATAAGTCACTATTCTTTTGGTAATCAAATTTTAAGTAATTATTTTGTTAATAAAATGATTTCAATGTGATCATATGGAAACAACTTTTATATTGCTAATTTAAGAGGCTTATTTTGTTTAAAAACTAAATGTTTCTCTGTTAACTTTTTTACTTTCTTATTTCCTATTATTTTCCTACCTATATTTCTGATTATCTTCTTTGAAACCTATAATTTCAGGACTGCATATATATGTTTTAAATACATACATTATATATTTTACATATATATGTGTAAAAGAAACATATTTTGATTTTAGAACTCTTGGAAATATACTGAATCCCATATCTAATTCACTGCTTCGTTTTAGTGGAAGAGTGTCTTTTAATCATTTAGAAGAAGCAACACTCTTACAGCCAATAGCAAACACACACAAAAAAATAATCCTTTTCCCTTCAGAAAATTGAAGTGCATTCAAGTGATGGTTGTTATACTTTTTATTTGCTAAAAGGATAAGGGATTTTATAAAATTCCATGTGTGCTTATTCACTATTGTCTTTTAGCTTGAAACCCATCCTTCTATAAGTGATTTGTCAGGCTGGGGCTGGGACTAGGAAATCACATTTTCCCTTGCCAGTTGGTCTCTGTTACATCCTGTCTGTGGTAGGTGGAGTGTGGGAGTGGTCTCAGGAAAGGAGAGTGCTGGGCTTGAGAAAGGAAAACAGGTCTCTTTCTTTATGTTTGCTGTCTGTTCCTGAAAGCTTTACAGAAGCAATAACTGGACACTAAGGCAATGGGTATCCATTTTAGTAACTGTAACAAGTTTTCTCAATTTCCAGTTATTTTCTTTTTTTTCAGTTTCCTGAAACCAGCCTCATTGTATCCCTTTAAGATACCACATCAACCAAGCTCTACGCCCTCTTCAGAAATCCATGCTCAATTTCCAATCGGTTTCTCCTGTAGCCTACTAAGGTACTTGTCCAGCCAGTGCAGACCCATTCTTCAGAAATTGGATCTCAGCTCTGCCCCAGGATTTTTTGTTTCCTCAATTCAAAGGATAGCAACTGCTTTATGAGTTTACCATCTCTGTGATATCTCAGTGCTCTAGTTTTGCCTCTAATACATGTGTAGACAATTTCTTATGATATCTATTAAAATACCTGATGTGGCTTTTATTTTCTGGAGTGATCCTAACTGAAACACCATGGCTAAAGTCCCCTAAGAATGACCTTCAAAAATTAAGATACTTTGTCTTTCACAGTAAACACGGCTTCCAATTTGTCTTTATTTTACTGTAGCCATCAATAAAAACACTACTGTGGTTGTCCTGTTGAAATCCCAATTTCTTTGTCCCTTTACATGATGAATTATATTAGATGAAAATCGTAAAGTTTTGTTTGTGGCTTTGGGACTGTGTCATCAAAAGGATGATCTTTCCTCTCAATCCTTAAAACAGCACAATGCTTAAAGATTATAAAATATTATAAGCTGTGTCTAAACACTGACTTAAGCTAACAAGGTTTCATTTTCAAATCCAGAATTTTAAACTAGATTTTAGAGTTTAGTTTCTTCAAGCCAAATAAAACAAAACACTAATTCTTATTCTCTCCACTCCTATGTATCTTGTGCACAAATCTATGGAGTAGATTAGAAACAGAGGACGTGCTACTTTACATTTTTCCCACTCAATACATGTGGAACTAAAAGGCCCAGAAAGGATATCACTGAGTGAAAATATTGAAAAGGCCAGTAACATTAGAATTTTTCTAAGACTAGAATATATTAAAGAAAATAAAATAAATAAACTTAAAAATAAATTTAAAGGGATGATACAAAACTTAAAAAGTGCTAGTGTCTAGAAAATATGAGTGCATGAGTAATTCATCTCAGTGTATCCTAAGGATGTAGCAATATTGCCTAAAATGATAAAGGAGGGAATCCATGGAATTCATATATCTTTTGTAATGTGCCCAAACACAAACGCATACAAATATACATTTGTTTAACATTGTCTGAATAAGATGAATAATGTCATAGCCCATGACCCAGCTGTCCCACTCTTAGGGTTTGTTTTATCTTATAAAATTTCATATATTAATACCCATGTAAAACAGACATGGAGCAGCGTTTAGGATAGCCTCAAAATGAAAACACCCCACATATTCATCAGCAGTGGAAGGGATAAATTGTGATGTATTAATATAATTAAATACTGTTCAAGAAGCCACAAAAGAGAACATACAGTATGATTTTATTTATGTAAATTCTCAAAACCTGATAAAACCAATCTACATTATTTTACTAAAAAAAAAAAAAATGGAGTAAACACAATCTTTTCCAAGTCAGAGAATTATAATTGTTCTTTACCACGTTTATTTATGAGTTTTTTGTTTTGTTTTGTTTTTTTGGAGATGGAGTCTCACTCTGCCACCTAGGCTGGACTGCAGTGGCATAATCTTGGCTCACTGAAACCTCTGCCTCCTGAGTTCAAGCAATTCTCCTGCCTCAGCTTTCCAAGTAGCTGGGATTACAGGCATGTGCCACCATGCCAGGCTGCTTTTTGTATTTTTAGTAGAGATGGGGTTTCACCATGTTGGCAAGGTTGGTCTCGAACTCCTGACCTCAAGTGATCTGCTGATCTTGGCCTCCCAAAGTGCTGGGATTACAGGCATGAACCACCATGCCCAACCTATTTATGTTTTATATGCTATTTCATGTTTATGTTATTTTTCAAAATACTAATTTATATAAAACTAGTTTTATTTTTCAAACTTAATTAAAATATTCTAGAACATTTTAAATTTCAAGTTACTTTTTAAAGCCTTCTTTTCATTTTTGTTTACATTTTTATTTTTCAACCTCATTGAGGTAGAATTTATATACAACTAAATGCACACATTTTAAGTTTACAGTTTCATGAGTGATGGCGACTACATACAACCCTATAAACTTGTCATTATTACCTCTACCTAGAAACAGAGAGTTCCATCACACCAAATAGTGCCCCTTTGCCTTTTGGCAATTATGCCTGCACACACACACACACACACACACACACACAGTCCCAGGTAATCACCGATCTAGGTTTTATCAACAGAGGTTAATAAAAATGGAGTCCTGCAGTACTATAGTACACATACTTTTATTCCTGGCTTCATTTGTTCAGCATGTTTTACATTTATGTTTTTAAGTGTATCAGTAGGTTATTTCTTTATATTGCTGAGTAATTGATTATTTTATAGAGGGCAAATGGATAAAACGTTTGTGATATATAGATTTTTGGGTTACTTTCAACATGAATTATTAATATTTGTATAAAATTTCTTATTTCTCTTGGATATTACTTAGAAGTGGAATTGCTGGGTCACATAAAAAGTGTATTCTTTTTTTGTTTGAAAAAGCATCACACTATTTACCAAAGTGATTTTACCATTTTACACTGTCATGAAATTAAGAGTTCTAACAATGCTCAATACTTGTTTTTTGTTTTGTATTATGGAGATGTAGGAGTGTAAAGATTCTTTATATGTATTGCACAAAGGCCCTTTGTCAAACGTATGTGCAAATATTTTATCCTAATTTATGACTTAACTTTTTAAATTGTTTCATAAAGTCCACTCTATCAATTTTTTTATTTCCTGCCCTAATGACTTTTTGCTGAAACTTGTCAGGATGATTTTCTCTCCGTTAACATTTTGTCAGAGTGTGTGTGTGTGTGCGTGTGTGTGTGTGTGTGTGTGTGTATTCTGACAAATATATGTGGAATACACATATACACATATATATTCCACAGTATAAAGTTTCAAAGGCCACTGTAACCCCAAAATTGCTAAGGTCAATAGGTCCAAATAAAATGTCCTGGAACATTAATTGGAATGGAGGTCACAATTCCTTTATGAATACTGTCTCAGAATTAGGAAGCCACAAGAATAAGTTATTTAAAGTTTTCAGTTAATAATTATTCTTGTTATAATAATTAACATGTGTCAGTGTTCTATGTGCTTTACAAATATTTCTTATAAAATCCTGATAATTATTCTATAAGATAGTGATTTACTAATCTTACAAAGGGGAAAAGGATAGTCCATAAATCTGTCATAAAGTCATTGACTCATACATGGTGCCAGAATCCTAGAAAGCAGATACCAGAGCATATTCTATGAATCACTATACATGTTTTAACTTACTTCCAGTAATTATTTTCCACAATTTCTTTGTTAAGAACATCTTTTCTTATTTAACTTGACATAGTTTAACATTCCACATCTTGGTTAGTCCTAAGTATGAAACCTACATAATTAGGGCCCTGTTTGTGGAAGACAATATTTTTTTCCTGATTGTTTTTTGTTTGTTGACTTTTTCCGTTTTTCTATTTAAGTAAAAATTCACTGTCTTTCAACTTACCCATGAAAATCATATAAAAATTAATGATATTCTTCTAAACATAAAGGCTAAAATTTAGCAGTAAGCCACAAAATAAAAAGAGGAAGAAAAAAATCAATGCAATAACAATAACCAAAAAACCAAACCACAATGGCACAATATGTTCTGACAGCTTTAATTGGATTTTGCATGGGTAAAGAAAAGAAGGGGAATGTAGTTGGTTAATAAGGTTTCATATTTATGTGGAAGTATAACAGTTTTTTTCTTTTATTCAGTGTTCAAATGAAATGGCAGATGGCCCGTTTGACTGCTTTCAAGTTCACAAATTATGTACAATGAAGCTTTTCAGGAGTAAAGATTCTTCAAAAAGCAGGTATGTGAGACTACAGTATAGATTATTACCAATAATATAAAACTGTTTTAAACTTTGAAGTAATGTTGCTTGAAAATACAGGATTATCCTTCTCTCTTTTCCATAACAGTTGTCACAGACTCTATAGGCCATTTAATTAATCATAATCAAAATTATATGATTTTCCTTGGTAATATATGAAATAACAAGTCATTTTAGAATTTAAGAATCCTTAGGAATTAAACAATTTGGTTACTTTCTTATGAGTTGTGTATTAAATATATTAATTGTCCAATTCCAAATCACTGCACAACAGCATGACACATGGCCAGATGAACTCGGGCAGCCTGAATAATGGTCACTCCACTTAAACTTTACCATAATTGAGGTGGCTGAAACTCTACAGTTAGATTGGCTTAGTCTGTCTTTCAACGAATAAACTTGATGTGAGGCAGATTTCCATGAAAAAGCCATTTAGCTTTACCTGGCCTCCACCCCACATCCACTGTCAACCTCCACTACTTCCCAAGCACCCTACCTTGAAAGGTAACCTTTGTCTAAGTGATTACATACCTTAGATTATCTAAATTATAGAGAGATTTCTAGGATTTGATTATTAAACAATCAATTTTGATAAGATCAAGTTGCTGCTACCTAACTAAATTCTTCACTGGATTCTTCAACAAGAGCTCACGTACTCAATCTATTTTTCCTTAACCGAATTTACAGATTTCACTGTCAGACACACACACACACACACACACATACAAATGCAACACTTTTTTTTTTTTTTACAATTTTACAAAACTCCTATAAGTGTCAGTGATTAAATCTGCTAAAATAAAATATATGACTAGAAAGCACCCTTTTTTTTAAGTATTTTTCAAAACATATTGGGTATTCCTTCTTAGTGAGACAACTGGTCATTCTAGTAGCGTAGAATTTTACCTCAAATATCCCTTCATTATACTTAAAGCACTGAATACAATTTAGATTTGTGTGTCATTATACTTTATTAATATATCAAATAGGACAGAAATTATTAAAATCAGCTGATTAATTTTGGAGGAAGACTTAAAACATGCACATCACCCTCCTGATTGTTCTAGAAATCTTAGATTTAAACTCTTGAATTTTTCTTGTTGTATAGATCACTACATCAAAACTAACATTGCTTATCATTTGAGCAAGTTTCCCATGTTCAATTCCCAAATGTAAAATTTTTAATATCTTCTAGTAATCAATAATGACACATGGCCAATTTAAAATAGTTTAGGGAAAAAAAGGAACTGCATTGGCTGGAAGATTCCAAAGAGTGATTGAAAACCAACTGTAGGAAGTATGGTTATTCAGCACAGCTTCAGGAATAATTGAAAGCAAGTCCAACCATCCAGTATAGTAGAAAGATCTGTTTTCTATCTCTCCTTTTCTCTCCAAAATGGCTTTATTACATCATTGCTATCTTTTTTTTTTTTTCTTTGAGTCAGAGTCTCTCTCTGGAGTGCAGTGGTGCAATCTTGGCTCACTGCATCCTCTGCCTCCTAGGTTCAAATGATTGTCCTGACTCAGCTGCCTGAGTAGCTAGAACTCCAGGCGCGTGCCACCATGCCCAGCTAATTTTTGTATTTTTAGTAGAAATGGGGTTTCACCATACTGGCCAGGCTGGTCTTGAACTCCTGACCTTGTGATCTTACCAGCTTGGCCTCCCAAAGTGCTGGGATTACAGGTGTGAGCCACCTCGCCCAGCCTATTTTGTTCTCTTTATATGGACTAAGTTTCTCTACTAGGGAAAAAAGTTGGTTTTCTACATTTCAGAGCTTCTCAGATACATACATATATACGAAGCACTTTCTCCACTAAAAGGAGATAATCATGAGTGTCAGTTTGACAGTGCTGAAAGTCCTGGCAAAGAAACTCTGGCATAACATGAATTAGGTGCACTGCCTGTAATCTGATTTGAGTTGAAGGAATAAATAATAATGCCAAAAATATATTTGATTCTCACAAATTTATTACTTATAAACTATCAGTATCTAAATTTTACAACTATTTAATTGATTTAGAAATATTAAATTACTTCCTCAAATCAAAACATCGCCCTTAGTGGATTCAGGGTAACTCAAACAGTAGTATTTGTAGAGGTACTTGAAGGGCAAGGAATGCAATGTCGATTGTCTCAGGAGAAGGAAAATATTTTAGATAGATATTAATATAAATGTTCATTAAGGTCCTTCCTAGAGTTCTGGAATACCTTGTGAATTTTTACCCACCTGAACAATTTATTAGATGGTAAGAGAGGAGGTAAAAGGGGAAACTCATTTTACACTTTAAAAAAAGAGGACACAAATTGAATTATCCAAATTAACCAACTATGCCATTTACTTTATCACAAGAATTAAGTATTTATCTATCATATACCACAGACTATAAAGAGATAATGTTAGTATTTGGCATATGGATTTAAAAACTGAAATTTTCCTCCCAGGTGGAAAATAACAATCAAGGAAACTTAGGAGGCAATTTGTAGCATGCCCATGCATGCACACACACAAAATAAATTCAAAATTTACTCAGTTACATTAGCAAAGGCATGCTAGTTATGGGCATACGGGAGAAGGAAGGGATCATTAAGAATTGCAAGTTCTGTCTGTTGTCAGTTGCTTAATTAAGAAATTAAGGTAGTCAGATGGGATATAGAAAGAAGCTTAATTCTTCTGTCATATGAGAATGCGCTCTAATACAAAAGCCAGTGCAAGGTGACTGTTAGGGAATGGCTGTCTCACCAGTTCGGCACAGAAAAAGGATGGTAGGCACAGTTCAAATTCTATTTTGTGCTTGGATTTCAAGACAATGCATACAGTAGAGGAAGACTTCCTTAAGCCGAACTTCATTTAATGACATTGAATAAAGGCGAAGAAAAGTAAAGTCATGGATTTAACAGGAATATTTTATTACCATTTGCTAAACATTAAAAAACTGATTGTAATGACAAAACAATTTTGTATTCTCATCTTTAGTGTTCATGACTGTTAGCTTACTTTAAAAAATTGGTCTTTAGTGTAATGTAAAAAAGGCAAATTATTTGTTAGATACAAATAGTTATATTTTTCTAAATAATACAACTTTTTAAATAATTTTATTATTTATTAGTAAAATTTAAAATGGGTTGTCAAGGTTGTCATCTTTGTTCATTTTGTGCTGCTATTACAAAATACTTGAGACTGGGTAATTTTTTGTTTGTGTTTTTGTTTTTTTGTTTGAAACGAAGTTTTGCTCTTGTTGTCCAGGCTGGAGTACAGTGGTGCTATTTCAGCTGGGTAATTTTTTTAAAGCACCAAAATTTATTTCTCATTGTTCTGGAGGCTAGGGAGTCCAAAACCAAAGTGATGGCATTTGGTTTAATGAGCACCTTCGTGCTGCATTCTAGCATGGCAGAAGGTGGAAGGGCAACCTAGCCAAATGCTCTCCAAAGCTTCTTTCACAAGACCCTTAATCCCATGGGTGAGAGCCTATCCCTCATGGCCTAATCACCTCTTAAAGGCGCCACCTCTTAATACCATCACATTGGCAATACCTGGAGTTTGAGGGGATAAATTCAGACCTTAGCATCTGCCTTCAGCATTCATTTTGTAACAACATTTTTTCTATGCTCGTTTGCATTTCATTATTATTATTACAAGAAAGGTCTGAGGATAACTGAAAGCAGATGAGAGATTTTAATCTGTTTATGGATCATTAACAGGCTAGACCAAGATTCCTATGTAATGAGACATGTGTTCATGTCACAGTTCCTTCTGTCTCTTTAAATAACACAGAATCACTGAATTTGAAATGCACCATCTTACTGACATTTCTATCTTTGGTCTATGTCTATCAGAAAATGTGTAATTGAACCTTGTGAGTTTGTGTGAAGGTTACGGTGGACTTCTGTATGAAGAGAAAACAACTTTAACAATAAAGTGTCCTGTATTGTGGACTGTATTCTCTTCATGTGTGTGTGTGTATATATATATATATATATATATATACTCTCAAAGTCAACTGCATTTCATTTAACACAAGCATAGATGTTTCAAATAAGGAATACATAATCTGACTTTAAAAGAATTACAATAAGCCTAGCAGAATGTCAGATATATATGCATATAAGAAGCAGAAGATATAATTTTAAGAACTTGAGAAGAATAAAATTAATTCTACTCTAAATTGTTTTCTACTGCTTCTTTGACATTTCTTTTCTTGGTACTTGAGATTTTATATAAGAGCATATTTTATGGTTATCAATACATATGTCACTGTCTAATAATAACTTAGAAAAAAATGACACTTTTCATGTATATGGAACTTTATGTTTCACAAGACCTTTTTCATGTATTATTTATGTAAATTACCAAATTAACTTTTAAATATGCTTTATTAAATTTATTTATAGGAAAAGGAACTAAATCTTATAATATTTAGCCACATTATTAAGTATTGTACTTTATAAGTTGCAATGTCCCAAACAAATTTTTTTTTGTCCTTGAAGGAAAAATGCATGTGCTAAGATCTAAGGTGCAACACTCATTAATATTAATATTGAATGCATAAATAAAGGGAATAAGTGAAAGAGTCAGAGACAAGAGACCATCTCTTTTGATTTTAAAGGCAATGTTAACATTCACAGATTATTTTATTATATAATATTTTACTTTATGAGGCCAGTTTTGGCATGATCACTGGACAAAATCATAGTCAACAGCTAATATTTGAACAATTCACATTGCAAATTTGAAGCTCCAGTCTTCTATAGAGTTTATTTGGGGAACAAATCGGGCTGAAAAAAGAGTTATTTTGCTTATATAGCCTCAACATTGATTTCAGTTTCCTGTCAATTTTTATTTCACAAATAATCCAGAAAATAAGTAATTTAAGAAACAGATTTATTTTGGGAGGCGGGGTTGGAGATGTAATAGGTTTATTAGTTTTAAGGAGTGACAAGGAAGATAACTAGTTTCTAGTTCTGTATATGATACTATAATTTTTGTGGATATGTAGTAGGTGTAGATATTTATGGGGTACATGAGTTATTTTGACACAGGCATGCAATGCATAATAATCACATTGTGAAAAATAGGGTATCCATCCTCTGAAGCATTTATCTTTTGTGTTACAAATAATTTAACTACACTCCTTATTTTAAAATGTACAGTTAAATTATTATTGAATATAGTTACTCAAATATTAGGCCTTATTTATTCATTCTATTTTTTTGTGACCATTAACAATCCACATCCCCTCAACCCACTGCCTTCCGCAGCCTCTGGGAGCCATCCTTCTACTCTCTGTGTCCATGAGTTTAATTGTTTTGATTTTCAGATCCCACAAATAAGTGACATGCAATGTTTTTCTTTCTGTGCCTGGTTTACTTCACTTAACATAATGAATGACCTCCAGTTCCATCCATGCTATTGCAAATGACTGAATCTCATTTATTTAATGACTGAATCGTACTTTATTGTGAGCAAGTACCACATTTTCTTTATCCATTCACCTGCTAATGGGCACTTAGGTTACTTCTACATCTTGGCTATTGCAAACAGAGCTGTAACAAACACGGCAGTGCAGATATCTGTTCAATATACTGATTCCCTTTCTTTTGAGTTTATACCCAGCAGTGAGATTGCTGGATCACATGGGAGCTCTATTTTTAGTTTTTTGAGAAAAAAAATAGAGTTCTCCATAGTGGTCATACTAATTTACATTACCAACAAAAGTATACAAAGGTTTCCTTTTCTCCACATCCTTGCCAGCATTTGTTATTGCTTGTCATTTGGATAAAAGCCATTTTAACTGGGGTAAGATAGTTTTGATTTGCGTTTGTCTGATGATTAGTGATGTTGAGCACCTTTTTATATGCCTGTTTGCCACTTTGTCTTATTTTGAGAAATGTGTATTCAGATCTTTTGCTCTTTTTGATTGGATTACTAAATTTTTTTTCTGGTCATTGATATCTTGTCTGATGAGTAGTTTGCAAATATTTTCTCCTATTCTATGGGTTCTCTCTTCACTTTGTTGATGGTTTATTTTGCTGTGCAGAAGCTTGTTAACTTGATGAGATCCCATTTGTCCATTTTTGCTTTGGTTGCCTGTGCTTGTGGGATGTTATTCAAGATATGTTTACCCAGACCAATGTCCTGGAAAGTTTTTCCAATGTCTTCTTGTAGTAGTTTCATAGTTTGATGTCTTAGATTAATATCTTTAATCGATTTTAATTTGAATTTTGTGCCTGGTGAGATATAGGGGTCTAGTTTAATTCTTCTGTACATAGATAGACAGTTTTCCTAGTATCATTTATTGAAGAGAATGTCTTCCCCAGAGTCTGTTCTTGGCACCTTTGGTGAAAATGAGCTCATTACAGGTGTGTGGACTTGTTTTGGGGTTCTCTATTCTGTTTCATTGACCTATGTGTCTGTTTTTATGCCAATACCATGCTGTTTTGATTATTACAGCTCTGTAGTATAATCTGAAGTCAGGTAAAGTGATCCCTCCAGCTTTATTCATTTTGCTTAGGACAGCTTTAGTTATTCTGGGTCTTTTGTGATTCCATTTACATTTTAGGGTTTTTTTTTTAATATTTATGTGAAAAATGACATCGTTTTTTAATAGGGATTGCATTGAATCTGTAGATTGCTTTGGGTCTAAATGTCTATGTAGACATTTATCAATATTAATTTTTCCAAACCATGAACATGGAATCCTTTTTCCATTTTTATGGTGTTCTCTTCAATTTCTTTCATCAATGTTTTTTAGTTTTGATTATAGATTTTTTTTCACTTCTTTGGTTAACTTCTAGGTATTTAATTCATTTGTGACTATGGTAAATGGAATTACATTTAAATTTCTTTTTAATATTTTTCACTGTTGGTATAAAAATGCTATTTTTTCTATTTATATTTTGTACTCTGCAAAATATACTCAACTGGTTTATCAGTTCTAATAGTTTTTGATGGAATCTTTAGGATTTTCCAAATATAAGATCGTACAGTCTGGAAAAAATGATAATTTGACTTTTTTATTTCCATTTTTAATAAGTTATAACAACAAATTTCTTATAATCGATTATTTTATACTGAGAACAACTTAACACTGTTTGCATAAACAAGTAACAAGGAAGCTAACAAAGACTATGCCTTAAATTTATTCCCCTGCTTTTTAACTTTTTGCTCTTTATTTCTCTTGTTTAATTGCTCTAGCTAAGACTTCCAGTACTGTGTTGAATAACAGTGGTGAAAGCAGGCATCCTTGTCATGTTCCAGATCTTAGAGGAAAGGCATTCACATTTTCACATTTATTATGATACTGGCGGCAGTTCTGTTGAATATGGCTTTTATTATTTTGAAGTATGTTTCTTCTAGCCCCAATTTTTCAGGATTTTTATCAAAAAGGGATGTTGAATTTTGTCAAATGCTTTCTCAGCATCAATTTAAATGATCATATGATTTTTATTCTTCATTCTGTTGATGTACTGAATCACACTGATTAATTGGCATATTTTGTACCATCCTAACATCCCTGGGATAAATCCACTTGGTCATGATGAATGATCTTTTTAATGTATGGTTGTATTTGATTTGTAAGTATTTTGTTGAGGATTTTTGTACCTATGTTCATAAGAGATATTAGCCTATCGTTTTCTTTTACTAATGTGTCATTCTCTGGTTTTGGTGTCAGGGTAATAGTGGCCACATAGAATGAGTGTGGAAATAGTCCCTCTCCCTCTATTTTTCAGAATAGTTTGAGTAGGGTTGAATAGGAAGAACCAAACCATTTAGTTTGTCTTTAAATGTTTGGTAGAATTGAGCTGTGAAGCCATCAGGTCCTGGGCTTTTCTTCACTGGGAGACTTTTTATTATGGCTTTGATCTCATCACTTGTTATTGGTCTGTTTATGTTTTGGATTTTTTCATGGTCTAATCTTGGTAGGTTGTATGTGTGTAGGAATTTGTCCATTTCTTCTAAATATTCTAATTTATTGACACATAGTTGCTCATAGTATCCACTAATGATCCTTTGGTTTTCTCTGCTAACAGTTGCAATGTCTCCTCATTCATCTCTGATTGTATTTATTTGGATCTTCTCTCTTTTTACCAGTATAGTCTAGCTAAAAGTTTGTCAATTTTGTTTCACTTTTCAAAAAGCCAACTTTTTGTTTCAATGGTCTTTTGTTTTTTTCCTCATTTAAATTTCATTTTTATCTGCTCTGGTATTTATTATTTCTTTTCCTCTACTAATTTTGGGTTTGGTTTGCTCTTTCTTTTCAGCTTTTTAAGATACATTGTTATTTATTGAAATTTTTTTTCTGATGTAGGTACTTATAGCTATAAATGTCCCTCTTAGTATTGCTTTTTCTGTGTACTATAGATTTTAGTATGTTGCTTCCAACATCATTTGTTTCAAGAAACTTCTTCTTAATTTCTTCATTCACACACTGGACATTCAGGAGCATATTGTTTAATTTTAATGTATTTGCGTAGTTTTCAAATTTCTCTTGTTACCTATTTCTAGTTTTATTCTATTGTGGTCAGAGAATATAATTGATATTTTTTCAATTTTTTTATTTGTATTGTGGCCTAACATATGGTCTATCCTAGAGAATTATTCATGTGCCAAGGAAAATAATGTGTATTCTGCAGCTGTTGGATGAAATGTTCTGTAAATATCTATAAGATTTATTTGATCCATAGTGCAGATTAAGTTAGATGTTCCTTTGTTGATTTTCTGTCTGGAATATCTGTCCAATGATGAAAACAGGGTGTTGAACTCTCCAGCTATTATTGTATTGGAGTCAATTTCACTCTTTAGAATAATATTTGCTTTATATCTGGGCGCTTCAGTGTTTGGTGCATATATCTTCATAATTCTAATATTCTCTTGCTGAATTTACCCCCTTATTATTACATAATAATTTTCTTTGTCTCTTTTATAGTTTCTGTTTTACAAATTATTTTGTCTAATATAAATATAGGTACTCCTGCTCTTTTTTGGTTTTCATTGGTATGGAATATCTTTCCATCCTTTATTTTCAGTCTATGTGTGTCTTTATAGGTAAAGTGTGTTTCTGGTAGGCAACAGATAAATAAGTCTTTTTTTTTTTAATTCATTCAGCTACTTTATCTATTTCAGCTGGAAAGTTTATTCCATTTACATTCAGTGTTATTACTAATAAGTAAGGGCTTACTCCTGCCATTATGTTATTTCTTTTCTGGTTGTTTTATGTTCTTCTCTTTCTTCTTTCTTTCCTTCTTGTCTTCCTTTAGTGAAATTGAATTTCTCTGTCATAATTAGTTTCTGGCTTTTTATTTTTTGTGTTTCCATTGTATGTTTCTTGGTGTTAGGTTACCATGAGGCTTGCAAATACTTTCTTATAAGCTAATCACACTGTTTGTGTAAACAAAAAACAGCCAAGAAGAAAACTAATAAACACTTTATGCCTTAAATTCATTCACCCACTTTATAACTTTTTGTTTTTGCTATTTATATCTTATTATAGTATGTCTTGAAAATATGCTGCAATTATTATTTTTGATTGGATCATTTATCCTTTCCACCTACGATAAGTATAGTTACACAACACAGTTACAGTATTATAATATTCTATGTTTTTCCGTGTACTTACTAACACTAGTGAGTTTTGTACCTTCAGATGATTTCTTATTACTCATTAACATCTTTTTCTTTCTGATTGAAGTAATCCCTTTAGCATTTTTGGAAGGACAGGTCTGGTGTTGATGGAATCAGCTTTTGTTTCAGAAACTCTATTTCTTCTTCATGTTTAAAGAATAATTTTACTAAATATAGTATTCTAGGGTCAAAGTTTTTTTCCTTCAGAACTTTAAATATTTCATGTTACTCTCTCCCGGCCTGTAAAATTTCCTGAAAAGTTTGCTGCCAAAAGTAATGAAGCTTCATTGCATGTTTTGTTTCTTTTCTCTTGCTGCTTTTGTGAAACTTTTTTTTCATCTTTGACTACTGGGAGTTTGATTATTAAATGTCTTAAGATAGTCTTCTTTGTGTTAAATCTGCTTGGTGTTCTATAATCTTCTTGTACTTGGATATGTATATTTTCTCAATGTTTTGGAATTTCTCTGTTATTATCCTTTTGAATAAACTTACTTCTCCTATCCCTTTCTCAATCTTCTCTTTGAGGCCAATATCTCTTATTTACCTGTTTGAGGCTTTTTTTTTTTCTTAGATCTTGTAGGCATGCTTCATTGTTTTTAATTCTTTTGTCTTTTGTCTCCTCTAATTGTGTATTTTCAAATAGCCTGTCTTCAAGCTCAGTAATTTTTTCTTCTGCTTGATCAATTCTGCTATTAGAGGAGTCTGATCCGTTCTTTAGTAAGCCAGCTGCATTTTTTCAACTTCAAAATGTTTAATTAATTTTTCTAAAGTTATTTTAAATTTTTGTTTAATTTAACTGATAGGATTCTGAATTCCTTCTCTGTGTTCTCTTGAATTTCTTTCAGTTTTCTAAAAACAGCTATTTTGATTTCTCTGTCTAAAAGGTTTCATATCTCTGGTAACTGGTGCCTTATTTTGTTCATTTGGTGAGGTCATGTTTTTGTGAATCATCTTCACACTTGTAGATGTTTGTATCTAGGCATTGAAGTGCTAGGCATTTATTGTAGTGTCTGCAGTCTGGACTGTTTGTACTCATCCTTCTTGGGAAGGCTTTCCAAATATTTGAAAAGACTTGGGAATTGTGATCTAAGCAAGATTTGCTTTTGAGGGGACCCGAAGCCAAGTAATGTTGTAGTTCTTGAAGATTTGTAGAGGTATCGCCTTGATGGTCTTGAAAAAAATCCAGAAGCATTCTCTAGATTACCAGGCAAATAATCTTTTTTTTTCTCTATTCTTATTTTTTTCTCTATTCTTATTTTTTTCCCCAAAGAAACTGAGTCTGTCTTTCTGTCCTGAGCACCCTGGACCTTGGGGTGGTGTAACATCAGCACCCCTGTGGCCACCAACCCTAGGACTGCGCTGGGTCATACCTGAAGCTAACACAGTATTGAGTCTTTCCCAAAATCTGCTGTAACCACTCCTTGCCTACCACCTATTTTTACTTAAAGCTTTTAGGCTCTACAATCAGCAGGTGCAAAGCCAGACAGACATGTCCTTTCCTTCTGGGCAAGGAGTTTCTCCAGGCCACAGGCAGGTCCAGAGATACTATCTAGGAGCCAGGGAGTAGAGTCAAATACCTTAGAAGTGTATATGGTTTTCTACTGTACTGACTGAGCTGGCATTCAAACCACAAGACACACCCCTTACCACCCTACCCTCCTCTTTCTAGTCAGAGGATCTTCAGCCCATGGCCACTGCCACCTCAGGCCTATAGGGAGTCCTACAGGCTACTGCTGATGTTCCCTTAAGGCAAAGTGTTCTTCACTCAGCTTGTGGTGAATGCTTCCTGGTTTGGGACTCACCCTTCAAGGAAATGAGCTCCCATCTGGCCCAGAGCAGGTTCAGAAATACCACCCAAGAGACGAGCCCTGGAATCAAATGACCCAAAAACCCACTTTGGGCTCCACACTCCTGTGGTTGAGCTGGTACCTAAGGTGTAAGACAAAATCCCCTCTACTTTTCTCAAGCAAAAGAAGTCTTTCCCAATAGACGCCATAGCTGATAATGTGCTGAGTCTTGCCTGAAGCCACTAAGTCACAGAATCTCACTCAAGACCCTCAACATAGTACCTGGGTATTGCTGCTTGCTATTTAGGCCCCAAGGATTCTTCAGCTTGTAGGCAATACATTCTGCAAGGACTGGTTCCTTCCCTTTAAGCCAGCTAATTCCTTTATGGCCCAGGGAATGTCTAGAAATATTCATAAACAAGTAGATGGAAAGGGGGCCTTATGACTCTGACTGGTGCCTTATCCTGCTTTGGCTGTGCAGGTATCCAAGATGCAAGACAAAGTCCTCCTCACTTTTCCATCTTCTCTCCTCAAGCAGAAGAAAGAGGTCTCTTTTGGAGCCATGAGGTTGTAGCAGCCTGATGTTATTGGAAGGGTGATGCCAGTCTTCCCTTTGCCATCCTGGCTGGTGTCTCAGTAGGTTACATGCTCTTCAAATCGACTGTCTCTAGACCTAGTTCAGCCCTAGGACTTGCCAAAGAGCTTCAGTCCTTATGGCCTAGATTGTCTTTCAAGTTTATTTGGGGCCTCAGAGTACTTTAGCTCACAGTGGCAAGGTTGGCAGGAACTCAAGTCCCAACCCTATGATTGGCAATTCCTCTATGCCTAGGACTGGTTTGAACGCTCCCTCCATGGGCAGGAATCAGCAAAGTTTGATCTCATTTGGCTTTCTACTATCACGAGGGCAGCGCTGACTTCAATGCCTCACAATTGCTGGCTTACCCTCTCCCCATAGCACAGAAACACTCTCCACATTAGGCTGCTGCTGAGGGATGAGAGAGGGGTGGTATCAGCAATTAATGGCTGCGTTTTAAAACCACTTCAGTGCCTCTTTCAGTCATATGAAGTTAAAACTAAATATTGTGAGTGCTCACCTAATTTTGTGTGTGTGTGTGTGTAGACAATTGTTAAATTTTAGTTGCTGTTGTTGGGGGGTGATGATTGATGGTGCCTTCGATTCTGCCATTATTGCTCCATCTTTTCCAATAAACAGATTTAAAATTAAATTTTGGGACAGCATTCTAAATGTATTTATGATTCATAATATGATAAGGCCTCAACAAAGCCAAAATCTGTAATGACTGATGAATGAGTAAACAAGGATTCTCTTTTTGTGAATTCATATGAGTTCAAGTTTAGATGGCAATAAATAAACATATGTAATATAATTTAATATTTATATATTATATATATATATAAATATATATGCTGTTACTACATATTAAATAATGTCAGGCTTTAAATTCACAGTTTTAACTTTGTAAATATAATTTAGGCATGGTATCTGATATTTTTAATGGAATTATTCACTTTTTAATTAATGAAGGCATGAGATAGATAAATCACAATAAGACAAGGAAAAAAAGTTGTTGTGGTCTTTCTGAGAATAAATACTTTGGGCTCTCAGATCAACCAGTCAATGTATATACTTCGTAACCTTGGGCTATGCATTTATTTAATATATATTTAATAATACTAATGCTATAAAAAGCCTACTAGAGCATTCACAATAAAATGTTGTTTGTGCTTATTCAAATATTTTTGAGACACAGAATACGTTAAGTCTCACTGCTATAGTTGGATGTTTGTCCCTTACAAAACTTATGTTGAAATTTGATATCCAATGTTGCAATGTTGAGATGTGGGGGCTGGCAGGAGGTGTTTGAGTCATGAGAGGGTATCCCTCATGAATAGATTATTGCCTCTCTTCAAAGTAAGTGTGTTCACTATTAGTTCCCACAAGAGCTAGCTGTTAAAAAGAGCCCAGCTCATCCCTCTTTGTTGCTTTGTCTCTCCATGTGTGGTATCTTGCCCAGGTAGGCTCTCTTTTCACTTTCTGTTGTGAGTTGAAGCAGCCTGAGGCGCTCAGCAGATGTACATGCCCAATCTTGAACTTCCCAGCCCCCAAAATCATGAGCCAAATGAGCCTCTTTTCTTTATAAACTACTCAGTCTCAGGTATTCTGTAACAGCAACGGTAAACAAACTAAGACATGTATTAATAAATGCATAGATACTTCCAAGTATCCACGGTAATGGGGAGAGATGTAGATAACCAAGTAATATCTGTTTTGATTTTAGATTCGTTACATGAAAATTTTATATTGTCTTTTATATCTTACTGATATTTTTATTAGAATGCTACTTATTAAATAGATTACAAAACTGAATAATGTTCACATTGTGACACAGAGAAATGAACTCTAAAGTAGTAAAAGAAAGCAAATCTGGAGCAAAAAATTTGCTGCAGAAAGATCCACAAAATTGTGAAGCTTATGGGTGTTATTATTAATGTACTACTACTATTATTAATACTTATCTGATACTGGTTATTTAATGAATGCTAAGCACATTGTATGAATTATTTTATTTTTTAAAACATTATTTATTTTTATAGCAACACTATAAGATATGTATTATTCTTCTTCTCCCTTTTCTCATAAGAATAGCTTAGAAATCCTTTAGTCTACAGATACAGTGGTTGTCAAAACCAAGATATAAATTCTAACTATAGCATCCATATTCAACCATGAGACTTTTCTACCATATAGTCATTTATTCACTGTATTTAAATAAAAATTAGATCTTTGTAAAGTGTAATGTTTTGGCTACATCTGTGGTTCAAGGTAATAAGTAATAAAATTAACAAAAATATATGTATTATACTTTGAAGAACTGTATATATATAAGTCCACATAGAACTAGAATGTAATATGCAGAATTAAAATCATTATATGAAGAGACTTATTGTGGGTATTCACATTTTAAGTAATTTTAATTTAGAGTTTTAGTAATCAGTTGTGAAATTTACAGTGGCTGCCTTCTTCCACCTTATTTTTTCTCTAGCAGAGCCTTAGTGATTGTGTTTTAGCCAGGGAGCTTGATGAGGTACAGTGTGGGCTTCACTGAATCTACAGCACTGTAACAGAAGGGGTGCCCAGCAGAGCAGAACGTAGGCGGAGCTTAATTAGAAGCTAGAGACTGAAGACCTATGACAAGAACAAATCAATGTTTTTGATCATGAGACCTTGCAGAGGCTAAGCTGCTATTGTAACAGGAAAGCGGCACAAGCAATTGTCTTCAGAGGCCTTGACAAGCTGTAATACGCTCTTTGGGTCCCGGTTTATAAGAGATCTTTTGATGCTCTATTGTAGCACTGCCATCCTCTTCCTTCTCTCCTTTAAAATGGGAGAAAAAAAAAAAAACTATTCTTCTACTGTGGCTTTCCTTAGAAACATCCTCTACATTCTATAGACATGTAGACATTAAATAAAAATGGTTTAGAGACTGAAACATAATAAAATAGAGTCACTAAAGGCAGTAGGAGTTTGAATTCTGTATGATATTTTTCATGTTTGAATCACCTGGAGGGTTTTATATTGGATAAACTGTAAAGCTATATATAGCTTTTAACACAAAAGTCCAATAAATATATTATGTATGAAGATAAACCTTCCTGTGTCATTGAACTTATTTTTTAACTATATAAATTGTTGAATGTTACTAATTACTAGAAATCAGAAAAGCAGGAATTGTTAAAAGAGTACTTATCTGTAAATATCTTTAAGATTGCTGATGCCCTTTCACTTTAGATTTTTCCATGTCATAAAATAACAACAAAATAAATTCTACTTTGTCTTCAGACTCCTGTCTCATATATTAGTAATCAGTAATTGTCATTGCAACGGCATTATTGTTGCTCTTTTATTTCAAGTGTCCTCTTATTAGTTTGGCCTGAGAAACATTAGCTACAAAACTTAAGCTTATTTTTAGGCTATATCCTTTAATTATTTTACTATGGTGTAATTTCCTACCCCTTAAGACCAGTCACTGAGCAAAGAACAAGTTACGCCACACAAATTAAGCACATATTCTGCTCTCGGTGGGATGTAAAATTATGAGTGGTTGTGAAATAATTACTAGTTTCCTCAGATATTGGGCATTCTTATTTGTTTAGTATTTTCAAATATACTATTTTTCTGATGGAAAAATTCTTACTAACATTCAAGTCTCTTGTATTTGTTAATGATTTTTTTTGCTAGTGAAACAATCACAAAGCTAAATTAAAATATATAAGCATTAGGAACTAAATTATGAGAAATTGTTTGTATATTAAATGTGATAATAATATAGAAAACCTGATGAAGCATTTTGAAAAGTACATCTTACTGTGCCCAATAACAAAGAGCAGATATGTGCTAATGCTCTTCAAAAATACATTATTATCCTTATTGGTGTTTAACCTCTTTACCATACTCATTCATGAGAAATCCTCTTTTTCATCATGCTAATCTCAAATGCTACTACTACTAATAATTTAAAAATTATCCTTGATTGTAATTTGCTCTTCAAAATTCCTTCCTTATCTCTGCATCTATATGTTAGAACCCCTCATTCCCTATCCATTTATAATTTCATTTGTTGCAAGAGTTTATCTAAAAACAAAGAAAAGTATAAGAAAAACATAATAAAGAACAGCAACATTAATTACAATAAAATAACCTAACAATAGCACTTTTCAATGGCCAGGCTTGGTTCTATGTACATGATATGGTTTATCTAAATAATTTCTCAAGTTCTCAAATTGAAAAATGACAGCATCATAATTTATACCCATCTTGACCACATGCCAAAGAAAATTTTATTAAACAAATGGCCAAAATGTTCCCTACAGCTCATATCATGCCCATCAAATTCTGGCTATGTGCTTATTCCTATTCTTAACTAAAACAAGTCAATTTTTCACATTCAGCAGATTACCACATTACTTCTCCCCTTCCTCCGTATTCCCAATGCCTCAGTTTTCTTCAATTACCTCTCTTATCTCCATATTCAGAGTAGAAATTCTGATAAGTTCAATCCAATTAATGTATGGCATTTTCCAGACAAGTTTTTGGTTTAAGTCTCCTGAACTAAATCAGGTCAATTGTGTCGAAGGGAAAAATTTTGTTGGTGTTGTTTTGCAGTGTTGCGTATTTAAGAGAATGCTGTTTAGCTATCTCTGCAGAAGAACATTATAAAAGGAAATATGTCATTTTTTAAAACCACAATAGGAACCAGATATAGGAAGAAGCCAACACAGAAAATTGCAGAACAAAGAAAAAGAAAGAACATGGGCCTGATGACAATCCTGACCTTTTAATCATAATGAACCTGCAGCTTATCCTACCACTTTTTATTCCCATTAATTTTTATAAACACTTAAAGGATTTTCTGCCACCTTCACCTAAAAGAATCCTGATATCAAGATTTAACAATATGTTAGGTTAATGTAAAGATGCTTTCTATTTCCCGGTATGTTTTAACTACCACTCATTAATTTGCACTGGCCTTTAATACTCTACATCCTGATATTTTTTGTTTTTTGTTTTTTTTTTCTTTTTGTTTCCCATTCGAACATGCTACCTTACTGCACTCCCACATTTTCCTATGTCTGTTATTATCACTCTACCTGGTATCTGTTGCGCTTCTTACTGTGATTCTCACTATTCATCTGTATCCAAACTCCTGCTCCTCAGGGATTCTTTGAACTTTACTGATCCTTCAGCTTGATTCAGCTATCCTCAGCCTGGCTATTGCTACTCACAACTCAACAGGACACCTCTCATAAACCTTCCTGCTAGCCATCAAGCATGTCAATCATTTTAAAGTTAAATAAAAAAGTAAAACAAAAGCAGATCATTTCTACATGATAGAATGGTAAGCTAACTCAGTTGCTATTCTTTGATCATTTTAGCTATACTAAGAACATTATTTTATGTTTATGGACCTAAAGTAGAATTTCGGCCAGCTGGTAGTACAGACAGCATCTGCTTACAAAGATTTAAAATTGCAAAATGGATTTTAAAAATATATATGTGATAAATAATGTTAATAATGACTATTTAATTTTGATTTACTTGTTTTATCCTACAAAGCAGAAGCTTTATACTAAAGTTTTGGTTTTAGAAATGTTAACTACAGTAACTATTCTTGATATCCTTGATATCTCAATTCTTAAAAATTATCCTTTGGTCACTTGTTCTATTCATATCTTTTTTCTTTCTAAATAGTGTGCATTATCTTTTCACAAGATCCATAGACTCCTATAAATTTTTTTCTTATTATAAATTCTTAATTCATCCTTTCATTGTGGAATATTTCTTTATGGCTTTATTATAATTAATAATTAAATTTAAAAAGACCCCCTTTTGAGTCTCACATTAAAAATACACTACAGTTAAAAACATAATAAAATAAACATTAAAATGGAATAAAATATTTAAAAGCTTAGCAAACTAACATCAATAAACCAATGTGAAGAATCTTTTTTCACCCAGACTGCTGAGAAGGAAGCCAACCTGTAATCACATTTGGCGGTTCCTTATTTCAAAGGAAGATGCTTCTGTTTAACTGCTTCCTGCTTTTGTAAGCTTTTATTTTTCTCAACTGTTATTGGTCATTCTGTTTTCTGAGGAATAAATTTTTAAAAAATTTCTGGACTTCAAAATATCTGAATGGAGAGCCTATTCCTCAAACAAAATCACATTAGTAAATGTACTTAACAATCTTTTAATAGCTAAATTGGATGACT
The DNA here is from genome assembly GCA_963573385.1 of Cacajao melanocephalus. Classification (NCBI taxonomy): domain Eukaryota; kingdom Metazoa; phylum Chordata; class Mammalia; order Primates; family Pitheciidae; genus Cacajao; species Cacajao melanocephalus. Next base: position 3,696 of record CAUYLG010007954.1, on the reverse strand, counting down.
CTATGTCTGGCTTTATTTGACTAGATCCAATTTAACTGATGCCTTCAGCATAATTAATCAGAAAATGCACTTTAGTGAATACCATCATTTCGTGTCTTGAGGATAGTGCTAAATGGACTGGTTTTGGTATCTTGGGTCTTGCTTGTCATTCACATGACCACCTAGTTTTATTTTATTCTTCTTTCTGAGATACAAAAAATGCTGGTATAAATGCTCTGTAAATTGATATACATTGTTTGCATTGACAAACATAGTGTTTGATGTGTTTTCCTCTTTACCAAAAGAAAAAAAATCAGAAAATTATCAATTATCAAGAAAGGAAATAAAAATCCCTAGAGAAGAAAAATAGCATATTTGTATTGTCTTTAAAAATTATAGATACAATATTTTCACAGTGGAAAACTACAATTAATGACACACCTCAGAATTGGAAAGACATCTGTTTATAACTTTGTCTCATGACATTTATTTGTATAATGTGAGATGAAAATTAAAGTAGAAAAAAGTTTACCAACAAGCTGATTCAAACATGCCCAAATTAGGTTACTTGTTTTTTCTCCAGTAAAATCCAAACCTCTTACTTTACTCTCCAGACACACCAGTGGCCACCCGTGTCTCTGCACATGTCATAATATGTCACAAGTTACAATTCTATTATTTACATATTACCCCCAAAAATCTCGATTTTTATTTCAAGTTGAATATTTCATGCTATCATCCCTAAATCTTAATTTTTACTCAACCTCAAGTGTCAGGTAATCAATTTTTTTTTGCACTCTTTGATAGTCGAAACACACAAAAAAACTGCAATTATTCACTTACTCAATAAGCTAATTAATTAATTACTAATTAAATACCCAGGAAATTACTAAATAGAAAAATATGTGATATACATATCACTTATTTATTATAAATAATTGCTTATTAACTAATTATTGGTATAGCATGTTAATAGTACGATTATTATTAATATTATTACTATTATTCTGTTTCTATCACCATTGTTCAGTAAGACTGAACTGAGGAGACCTACAACTAACATGGCAAACTGAGAAGACCTGCTACTAACAGGACAAATGTGTGATACAGATACGGAAAACTGGATTTGAAAAACATCTCTCAAAATAAAGTTTCAAAAAAAGGCTGACAAATTAGTTGAAAGCTAAGACATTTGTCACAGAAGCATATACAATATGTAATTAAGTTAGGTTTGTGTGATCTCTGAAGAATAAAAGTGCTATGAAGGCGTGCTGTAATAGTGACGTATGGTGGCATGACATACCCAGAACTCAAGAGTGACTCAAGGCCACTCATTCTTCAAGGTCGTGTAAACGGCATATCTAAACAATAAGTCCCACTTCATCCTCTTGAATCCAAGATGAAACTCTTAAAATTATTGCTTATAGTAATCACTTGCATCTCACCATGCAAATTTTCAGCATATGTTAATTATTTATGTAACTAATGTCAAAAATTGTGCTTTTTCTGAATTTTCCATGCTTTTCCACTTCAGTAAAAGTATGTTCTTTTAAAAGAAAATTATTTCATTTGATCTTTGAAATTTTAGCAAACAATTTTAAAGAAAACTGCAGATATAATCAAAGGAGTCAAGATTACAAGTGGGCGTTTTTGTTTGTTTGTTTTGCTACACTTTAAGTTCTGGGATACATGTGCAGAATGTGCCGGTTTGTTACACGGGTTTACATTTGCCATGGTAATTTGCTGCACCCATCAACTTGTCATCAAGATGAGATATTTCTCCTAATGCTACCCCTCCCCTAGTCACACACACCCCAACAGACCCCTATGTGTGATATTCCCCTCTGTGTGTCCATATGTTCTCATTGGTCAACTCCCACTTATGAGTGAGAATATGCAGTGTTTGGTTTTCTGTTCCTGTGTTAGTTTGCTGAGGATGGTGGTTTCCAGCTTCATCCATGTCCCTGCAAAGGACAGGAACTCATCCTTTTTTATGGCTGCATAGTATTCCACGGTATATATGTGCCACATTTTCTTTATCAAGTCTATAATTGATAGACATTTGGGTTGGTTCCAAGTCTTTGTTAATGTGAATAGTGTTGCAATAAACATGTGTATATGTGTCTTTATGATAGAATGATTCGCAATCCTTTGGGTGTATACTTAGTAATGGGATTGCTGGGTCAAATGGTGTTTCTGGTTCCATATCCTTAAGGAATCTTCCACAATGGTTGAAATAATTTACACTCCCACCAACAGTGTAAAAGCATTCCTATTTCTCCACATTCTCTCCAGCATCTGTTGTTTCCCGACTTTTAGAAAACCTCATTGTCTCAGCCCAAAATCTCTTTAAGCTGATAATCAACTTTAGCAGTCTCAGGATACAAAATCAATGTGCAAAAATCACAAGCAATCCTATACACCAATAACAGAGAGCAAAATTATGAGTGAAATCCCATTCACAATTGCTACAAAAAGAATAAAATACCTAGGAATACAACTTACAAGGGATGTGAAGGACCTCTTCAAGGAGAACTACAAACCACTGCTCAAGGAAATAAGAGAGGACACAAACAAATAGAAAAACATTCCATGCTCATGGATCAAAGAATCAATATTGTGAAAATGGCCATATAGCCCAAAGTAATTTATAGTTTCAATGCTATCCCCATCAAGCTACCATTGACTTTCTTCACAAAATTAGAAAAAACTACTTTTTTTTTCTTTTTCTTTTTTTTTCTTTTTTTTCTTTTTTTTTTTTTCTTTTTTTTTTTCTTTTTCTGAATGTGACGAAGACAATGAATCCAAGCTGGGAAAAAACTACTTTAAATTTCATATGGAATCAAAAAAGAGCCTGCACAGCCAAGACAATTCTAAGCAAAAAGAACAAAGCTGAAGGCATCACACTGTCTGACTTCAAACTATATTACAAGGCTACAGTAACCAAGACAGCATGGTACTGGTACTAAAACACATATATAGACCAACAGAACAGAACAGAGGCCCCAGAAATAATGCCACACATCTACAATCATCTGATCTTTGACAAACTTGACAAAAACAAGCAAAGGGGAAAGGATTCCCTATTTAATAAACGGTGTTGGGAAAACTGGCCAGTCAGACGCAGAAAACTGAAACTGGTCCCCTTCCTTACACTTTTTACAAAAATTAACTCAAGATAGATTAAAGACTTAAATGTAAGACCTAACACCATAAAACCCTAGAAGAAAACCTAGGCAATACCATTCAGGACATGCCCATAGACATGGGCAAAGATTTCATGACTAAAACACCAGAAACAATGGCAACAAAAGCCAAAATTGACAAATGGGACCTAATTAAACTAAAGAGCTTTTGCACAGCAAAAGAAACGATCATCAGAGTCAATAGGCAATCTACAGAATGGGAGAAAATTTTTGCTATCTATCCATCTGACAAAGGGCTAATATCCAGAATCTACAAGGAACTTAAACAAATTTACAAGGAAAAAAAAAACCATAAGTAAGTGGGCAAAGGATATGAACAGACACTTCTAAAAAGAAGACATTTATGCGGCCAATAAGCATATGAAAAAAAGCTCATCATTACCGGTCATTAGAGAAATGTAGGTGTTTTTTAAAGCGTCCTTGAGACAATTTCTTTTTTTACTCTTTTTAATTATTATAATAAAATAATGTATACATTTTAATTTTGTTGTTCTTTATATCAATTTTTCCA